>JXCR01112999.1:69122-158874 GCA_002079205.1 Phalaenopsis hybrid cultivar | reverse complement strand
TTTGGTAAATTTTGAATAAAAAAATTAAAAATCTATAACTTTAATAATAAGGCCTAGTTTGTCTTGCCCCACCTCATGCACACACCACACCACCTTTAGATTTCCCTTATGATACTCAATGTGAGGTCGCCATTTTTTTGTGCTTTGTGCTTTATGCTTGTTTTGTATTTTTGTTAGAATGTTTTGTTAGGGTGGGTTTTCATCGCTACACTAGACGCTTAGGATGGGTGAATATTCATTCTTTATGCATTTGTGCACTGTGAATTTTTAATACTAGTTATGTTTTGCAAGGGCTATAATAAGCTTAACATATACTAACTCTATTTTGTAGAGCATTGTAGTGAACCTAGGTTTACTTTCTTGCAGAGTCTTTGAAGTTTTTAGAGTTAGGATTTCTATCATAGTTGATAAAGTATTAGTATTCGAATTATCCAAATCAAGGATGAATCTCAATTGTCAAGGAACAAACGATGACATATGAATAACATAGTTGACCAATCAGTTTATTGTAGGTCTAAAGTTGATTGATAGTTTGTTGCTTTGTTATTATTGTTGTTTTTGTTATTTTATGCTTGATAGATTTGTTGCATTTTTAAGTCGTTGCTTTGTTTGCTTTTGCTTGAATTTATTGGTAGTTTCATTCAGGATTAAATTTTCTACCCAAAGTAAATAATTTAAACCTAAAATTTTCAAAATTAAGAAAAACATAACCTAAATAAAAACATAAATAAAACAATGCATTCACACCTTAAAACATCATAAAATTTAAATAACAAAATTGAAAAAAATTAAAATGAGTAGAAACTTGTTTCAATTTTTAAATAGTCACGAAAAAATTATTTTAGGCATATGCATTATTATTGGTTCTATTTATTGTCTCTAGACCCTCATTCATTATACAAAAGGTAATTTGTCCTTTAAGGATCATCACCTTATGGAGTGTCTGCCATTGCTTACCAATCAACCAATAAATTGATCTTATAAGAGTTCATCATCAAGGACAATCATACCCATACAAAACTTGCTTATCACTCGACCGTAAGAGTTAATCAAATAATACAAGATTTGAATGTGGTCACAATAAAAATTTAAAATTTAAATTGTAAAAATATGTTTGTATTACTCTTAAGACATTTTGCATATTATTCATACTTAGGCATCATGATTTTTTAATAAAGTTGTGAGACCATCTTCTCCTAATAAATAATAGCCTATCCTATCTTGCACTTCATGAGACTAGCCTTGCATTATTTTGCTGTGATTCAGTTTGTGTAAACTTTGACCTCATTTTTTTTAGGTTTTTCTTTCTTCTTTAGAAGCTTAAGATCTAGACATAAAAATTTCTTGTTGACTATCCTAAAGGACTAGTGATAGAAGCCACTCACTAAGAAATTCTGAACACTTCTTGACTCTTCTTGTGAAGTCCCACATGGGTGGTCACAAGCCCTCATTTTTCCCTTAAGCTTGCTAAGACCAACATGTGAAGACTCAAGAATGAGTTACATATGATCAATTGACCTTAGGGCAACTCTGGGTGGCTTGGTCTTGTACACACACACATGAACTGCCCACAAGTTCCCTAACATGCCCAAAACCATCAATTCATTACCCGCTTGAGGTCCATAAACACTCAGGTCTTTTGAAGACTCATGTGGGTGGTCCTAAGTCCTTATCCCTTGGTTAGGATGACTATGACCAATATGTGAAGCCTTCAAGATGGATTCTCATAAGGATCATGTGTCTTTAGGGAGGCTTTCCATGGCATGCATATTCACCACTTAAAACCATCCAACATTATCCAAAATACACCAAAAATTTCCAAAACATTACAAAATTCTCCAATTTTCCAAAATTTCCAAAAATATCCAAAAAACTTGCCAAAAGCTCTAATTCTACTAAAAATTTCATCAAAACCAATCCTGGCCACCAAATTCATCAAAGACCAGATAAAATTCTCAAAATACCCCAAAATCATTAAAATGACCAAAATACCCCTAAATTCTTAAAAAATCCCAAAAAATCTCCAAAATTCGTGAAATTTCTTCAATATTCCCAAAATTGCCCCAAAATTCCCAAAAATGCCCAAATTGCCCAAAATTCCCAATCTGACCCCAAATTCAAACTCTCCAAATCCCAACCTCAAATCTAAACCCAATTCCACTAAATTTTAGATTCAAGTTCAAATTACAAGCCTAAGGCCAAACTCCCCAATTTCAAGCTAATTGTCCAAATTCACAACCAAATTTCTCCCGAGTCCAAAATCAACCAAAATTGAGTCCACATGTCAATTTCAAATTCATCAAGCCCAAAGTCAATTCTAAATGCCAAATTTTCCAAATTCCATCAGGCCCATCATTAATAATTCAAGCCATTGTCCAAGCCCTTGCCCTTTAATCAAGCCCAAAATATAAAATCAAAAAGCCCACCATGCCTAAATTCCAAGAGCTCAAATCAAAAGCCCATCCAACAAATCTCATCCCATCATCTTGTTGACCACATTTTGTGATGAGGTCTAGTTTCTCTTCTTTAGGAGCCTAGGATCTACTCATTGAACTTTCTTGTTAAATATATTAGAAGACTTCGTAAATGGAGCTCTCCCACATAAAATTCCAAACACTTCTTTACTCCTCTTGTGAAGTCCCACTAGGGTAGTCAGAAGCCCCAAAATGTCATTTGGGATGGTCCAGACTAACATGTGGAGACTTGAGAGTGATTTCCAATACGTTTAATCATGCCTTATTACAAACCTGGGTGACTTGGTCTTAGTCACAACCTCACACACACACACAGGCTCATCACAATCTAACACACACTCAAAGCCCTAAAATCACATTACACTTGACCTATCCCTCCACTTTTTTGAAAACTCATGTACGTGGTCCCATGCCTTTAGTTTTTAACTAAGGTGGTTAGGACCAACATATGGAGGATCTAAAATGGGCTCTCCCATTGATTTAATGACACAAGGAGAGTGATTTCGTGATCAACATACCCAATGAGCTTCAATTTCACCAAAACACCCAACTTTGGCCTTCTACCCGCAAACTTTCCCAAAATTACCAAAATGCTCCTCATGTTTAAGAAATTTCCAAAATCTCCAAATTCACTCCAAAAATCCCCAAAGTCAATCCTAACCACTCAATAACCTCAATTGCATCTAAATCCACCAAAATTGATCAACATCCTCAAATTGCCCCTAAATGCCTAAATTTCTCAATTACCAATAATTCCTATAAAATTCATTTCAAACTCCCAAAATTTCAAATACACACCAAAATTCATCATGTGCAAGCCCAATTAGAACCAAATCCAAGCCCAATTAGACCCAATTTCAAGCCCAAATTCTAGGCCTAAATAAAATACCCCAAATTAACCCCACTTCCAAATTCAATCAAATTGAGCCATGTAATCATTTCAATTCCACATAATTTGTTTCATAAATTCTTCATGACATTTTGTTATATCAATTTGAGTCTTTGATTGATTTTAATCCTAGCTCAAGCTAAGCCCAAAGTCCATGTTCAAGCACAAAACCCATTTTAAGCCCAAAACCAAGCTTTTCCCTCACCTTTTGATTTAACCCCAGCCCATCCTAAGATTGTGATATGAACACCCCAATCCGAGTTTAAACCCACTTTTGGGCCATGGACCAAGGGTTCCTTGAATCATGGAAACCCCTCACCTAAAAATGGTTAGCTCTCTTACACATGTCATTAGCCATTAAACCCCAAGCCTAATCATAATTAAACCTTCCATTAACCTCCCTGAGCCAACTAGCCACCACCCTTAGGCTTGCCAGCCTCCCTGGCTACCGGAAAACCTAAAACTGAGAAGGCTCCCCCGTGATTTAAACCAAAATTCTACCTATCCCTTATGGAATTCTCCAATTGGTTAATTGTGTCGCTCAACCCTCCACCTCAGTTTACTTGCACCAGCTAATGAGAGCCTGAGGCCTTCCCCTTAATCGGAATTATAAATATCCCCCTCCCCGACCAAACTTGGACATCATCCAAAACCTTATGGAAACACTGCCCAATTGCTCCAAAAACTTCTTACAGACCTCCTAAGTGCAATTCAACCATCCTTAACCACCCATTCTCACTGTCAAAGCACAATTTCACCACCCAAATCCAAGGCTTTTTTGGCCACTTCAGCAAACCTTTCAAAGCTTCAAATTAACCATTCCATAAGATTCCCCACACTTCAAAACAATCTTATAAATCAAAAGCCCCCTCTCCCGAGCACCCTAACATAGTCCTAGACTAAGCACGAGTCACTCTTTGACTGAAATCATACTTAGGCTACTTCTCAGCTAAAGGAAACACTTTGAGGAGCTTTGTGGAATCAAGAAAGCATCTCCAACCAACCCAATTGAGGCCTCAACTCTTGGGCAAAGAAATAACTCAAAATCCCTAATTTTTGTTTTGATTTCATTGATTGTGACTTGTATTTCATACGTATTTGACCTTATAAATAGGTTCATCTCACTTAGATGAAGGTGTAGGAACAAACTCTGAGTGATTTGGTTGAGAATTGAGTGAGATATTAGTTTTAGAACACAGACGGTTCTCATGTTAAGTCGATCGGGGACGATGAAAGGATGTCATTCATTCCCATGTGTATCAAATTGATGGATCAGATTGCACTGGATGGATCAAACGAACGTGAATCGCAGACTGACGAGGTGGGCTACGTGGAAAGCACAACGAACCAGCAAACAATGTGTGAGACTTCTGAGACGTTGAGGTTGCGTTGGCGGCTGACTCGAATAAGTAGATAAATAGGATATTTTGGAATTAAATAAATGCATAAACTTTAAAAATACATATCTTGGTGTAGAAAATTGTAAAAATAAAAATAAAAATACCCCTTGTGCTCAGTGAAAAGAGGAGAAAAATGTGGACTAAAATAAAAAAATATTTTTCTTTCATTTATTTTTAAATAAATTAAATACTCAAGAGAGTAAATAAATCATAAATAACTATTTATATCTAATGAAATTTTGAAGGTTTGTTTTTGGATGACATTAGGGATCTTCTCTAATTTTTCCAAGGTCAGATGACATTTTTATGGTCAAGTGTCCTAATTTTTGAAATATTTGGTTTTATTTCAACTTAAAAAATTATAAAAATAAAATTAAATTAAAAAAATACAAAATCTTGTGTGGTAGAGGGGTATAAAAGAGAAAGAGGCAAGAAAAAGAGTCTGACAAAATGACATTCAATGAAAGGTGCTAGTTTCTTTCAACATGCTGACTTCCAAACTGGCANTAGAACACAGACGGTTCTCATGTTAAGTCGATCGGGGACGATGAAAGGATGTCATTCATTCCCATGTGTATCGAATTGATGGATCAGATTGCAATGGATGGATCAAACGAACGTGAACCGCAGACTGGCGAGGTGGGGCTATGTTGAAAGCACAACGAACCAGCAAACAATGTGTGAGACTTCAGAGACGTTGAGGTTGCGTTTAAGGCTGACTCGAATAAGTAGATAAATAGGATATTTTGGAATTAAATAAATGCATAAAATTTAAAAATACATATCTTGGTGTAGAAAATTGTAAAAATAAAAATAAAAATACCCCTTGTGCTCAGTGAAAAGAGGAGAAAAATGTGGACTAAAATAAAAAAAATATTTTTCTTTCATTTATTTTTAAATAAATTAAATACTCGAGAGAGTAAATAAATCATTAATAATTATTTAAATCTAATTAAATTTTGAAGGTTTGTTTTTGGATGACATTAGGGATCTTCTCTAATTTTTCCAAGGTCAGATGACATTTTTATGGTCAAGTGTCCTAATTTTTGAAATATTTGGTTTTATTTCAACTTAAAAAATTATAAAAAATAAAATAAAAGTAAAAAAATACAAAATTTTGTTTGGTAGAGGGGTATAAAAGAGAAAGAGGCAAGAAAAATAGTCTGGCAAAATGACATTCAATGAAAGGTGCTAGTTTCTTTCAACAGGCTGACTTCCAAACTGGCATTATTTTGTAGCTTTCGAGATGAGGGCACAGGCAAGCTAACTAACTTCTTTGATTGTTAGGATACAAGATTGGAACTTTTAGGCGTACTCTCACGCCCTTACTCATTACCAACTTGGAAAAAGATCCACTGAAACCTATTTAAATGATCAGAGGATCTTAAAAAAATTAAAAATTTTATTTATAAAAATTTCAAGCCATTTTTCCTATTTAAAATTAATAAAAATCACAATAAATTTGNTCTCACGCCCTTACTCATTACCAACTTGGAAAAAGATCCACTGAAACCTATTTAAATGATCAGAGGATCTTAGAAAAATTAAAAATAATATTTATAAAATTTTCAAGCCATTTTTCCTATTTAAAATTAATAAAAATCACTATAAATTTAAAACAATGAAATAATTAAAATAATTACCAAAATTGGCTAAGTTGTAGGTAATCATCTTAGGAGGCCTCTGTAAAAATTTGAAAGCTACAAAAATTATTTCTAATGTAAATATGTATTTTCTAATTAAATATTAATTTTGGTTTAAAAAAATTATAATAAATAAAAGAAAAATCATAAAAAAATATAAAAATCAGTTCGGAGTGTTCCTTATGACCAGAGGGACCTAAGAAAAAAAATTGAGTTTAAAAGTAAAAACTTCAANCTAATGTAAATATGTATTTTCTAATTAAATATTAATTTTGGTTTAAAAAAATTATAATAAATAAAAGAAAAAATCAGAAAAAAATATAAAAATCAGTTTGGTGTGTTCCTTATGACCAGAGGGACCTAAGAAAAAAAATTGAGTTTAAAAGTAAAAAACTTCATTTTTGAGCTATTTTCTAATTTTAAAATAATTAAATATACTAAAAAATAACAAAAATGCAAAAATATTGCAAATCACTCTATATGTTATCTTAACCACTGAAAATAACTTAAAGGGGTATTTGTAAATTTCCAATGGTGTAAAAAGATGTTTTAAAAAATATAAATGTATTTTTCTTAATTTGTGAGTAAAATAATTACAAAATAAACACAAAATTAAAAAAAAATTACTTCTTTGAGTTCCTTGAAATCAGCANCAATGGTGTAAAAAGATGTTTTAAAAAATATAAATGTATTTTTCTTAATTTGTGAGTAAAATAATTACAAAAAAAAACACAAAATTAAAAAAAATTTACTTCTTTGAGTTCCTTGAAATTAGAGAGACTTATGAAAAATATAAAGATGATTTTTCTACAATAAAGTATAATTTTTATTTATTTATTCATTAAAATCGATAAAAAAATTGTAAAAATTAAAACACAATTCAAGAATTCACCAAAATTATTCCTATAGATTTTTTAACTAACGTGAACCTCTAATAATTTCCTTAAGGAGAGAAATTTTATTTTACTTGGTTAAATTAATTATCTTTGAAAATCCCTACCTTTGGACTAAAATAATTATTAAATAATTAAATAAAAATAAAAAATATAAATTCTCTTATAATACTCTAATGGACCCATGAGTGGGGTGACAACAAAGTTTCAAAGTCATATGAGTTAAACTTTAAGATTATGAAGTGGAGACCTTTAAGGGCAATGTGATAATTAAGGGATTTTTAACCTTAATTAAAACTTAGGGTAAACCAAAGGGTAAAAGGGTAATATTTATCATAAGTAGTTCTCTGAAATGATGGAAACATAAAAGGTTAAAGGATAGAAACCAACTCATTCTATTTTCTCTAAAAGGGTAAAACTTTAATTTCACAAATTATTGTGTTTTGGAAGTTAATTAAGTTGGATGATCCTATGGTGAAGGGTTTATGTTAGGAAGATCATAACTTACTAATTGGAAATTCTAGATTATTGTCACATGATGATATAATCTTTTAATAATAATTAAGTTCATCTCATTCAACCTTCCTTGTAAAATTACAAATCTACCCACAAAGACTTGAGAGCTCGATAGTGAACTAGACTCGATCCAACGTCACTTAATGAGGTTTATAAGAGTACACAATCAATTATAAACATTTGCCAAACATTATAAGCTCAATTTCAATTGAAAGAGCGAAGATTCCTTAACAACTTAACTTATCCTTAAGGAAGTCTACCCACATAATTCCTAAGTGAAACATTGAATGAGTATCTAGTAACCCCACTAATGGGTTAAGTAAAAATAAAGATTCACCAAGCACAAGTTGAAATATTACAACTAAATTAACTAGGAGTGATCAATTCAACAAGATAATAAGTCTGTACGAACTCGAGGTGACTCGGAAGATTCTAAAAGATGTTCATGGTCATTCTTTGAGCATTGTTATAGTCTTCTGAACATTTTAAAAGACACTCAGACTTATTATTTTTTGTTGAAGAAATTCATCAATAAAAATTTATGGATCCATCAAGCTATACCTCGGGACCCATTAATACACGGATTCCAATAAAATACCCTACACTACTTAGCTTACATTAATAACCCAATGCTCAAGGGCTTAAGTCTTGGATAAGGTACTTAAATCCTTATGAGAAACTAGGGATATTTTGCCACATATGGATCATTGGGCTTGTATAAGTCGAACGTCTACGTGACAAGGGCGATGAAGACACTGCTTATGTGTGTAAATGAAGGATGTGAAGTGTGATTTTGAAATAATATCTCCAATCTGAAGGATCCTCAACAAGGAGAGAGGATATGATAAATGATATTATTCACCAAATTTTGGTGGAAGATGCCCCTGACACTCTTATGTTGTTGGTAGTCCTAGCCTTGTTAGAGTAGTTAGCCTGTGGACTATATTACCTTACAAAATTATATTTAAGAAAACAAAAATCTCTTCCACAACACCATTACCTTTTATTGCTAAAATAAACTTCACATGCATGCAAAATTAAATTATTCTGATGAAAACCTATAAAGTTTCACAGGTTAATCATTAGATCAGGGTTAAAGATTTCCTTTCATCGAGTTGTCAGGATGGCAACTTCTATCAAAGTATGAAATATAAGGCAGACAACCTAGCTCTGAGCCCCAACCTTTGCCAATGCCTTACACTAGTCCCGATCTTTCATATGTGGTTATAGGTTTTTCATTACTTGCTCAAATTTTAATATAATTCGCCTTTTGTTTTCTTCATACTAGACTTTCTTGCTTTTCTCACTTTACTTACTCGCAATGTAATTAAGTTTCCTGTAACTATTTTATGCTTTATGATACTAACCATGCAACGACAGTAGAGACCCACAAATGTATTTTTAGTTTATTTACTACAGTATTTATTGCTTTAGTTTATTATTTCTTTAATTTTTCATGTATATTTTACTTGCAAAATAAAGATAACTCGTTTAAAGTGAGTAAATCCAAAAGAAAATAATGATGCCGATAAGATCGAACTTGTGGGACCTTGGCCGATGTTGCTTAACTTAAATTAAAATCCCCCCCTAAAAAAAAAAACTTTTTTTATAATAAAATCTATTAATAACAAAACAAACTGCAAAACTTGGAGCTACTACTTTAGCAAGCTGCTTCGAGCAGACTGTGTGGGTAACTTGATGAGGTCACAACGCACAAAAGAACATCTTCAAGAGAGCAAAGAGATCTTCACCAGAAAAACCTTTCCTCAGTCTAAATAATAACAGGCGATAGGATTTCGAGGTAGTCCGCCTGTGTCACATAAATCCTCACATTATCTTTAGGATTTTGCATGGTCATGTTGTGCAATTTAAGTCCCAATTCTTTTAGGACTCCAAGGTCATCATTTGGTAAGACATAAATCCTCCTATCTTCCATGCTATTTACATGAATAGATATCATGAAAATGTAAGTCATAAGTAATAAAAATGGTAGGAAGAAACATCAACTAACGTCATATTCAAAATCGAAACCAAACCAAAGGATAGTTTAGGAAGCCACCAATGTTCTCCTTGAGATTTGTAACATCCCCTAATTCTCTTTCCTTTGGATTCCAAAAATAATTGCTCATACTTAATCCACTCTTATTTGGTTTTCCATATCCTACCTTGAACACCAAACTTTGTATTCTTGACGACGAATGCCTCCGTTCTTTGTTGAAAGTTTTCTTAAGTGACTTTAATCACTTAAGATTTAAAAAACTATAGGGGCTTGCCTCTATAAGGAACTAAAAGAACCTAGGAAATATAAACTTTGTCTAATCCTTATATTAGATAGGGGAACTTATCAGCCAACATATAAAAAAAATTTCACAGACCAAACAAATGTCATAAACTCTCTTAGTTTTTTTTAATTGAGCCCTCTAACAATTGAGGTGCCTATTCTTCACGATAGATGCTCTGCTTATGGTGTTGTACTTGGTCATTTAAACTATTAAAATGTATGGGATCTGTTTGGTCTCGCATTTAAAAAAATTAAAATACTATATTTTTTAAATCAAAATTACATATATACATATACATTAAATTAAAAAAAAATTCAAGGAAAACTCACAGCCGACAATTTCTGGCGACTCCATGGGCAATCCAGTTCTTCTCTTCATTTTGACTAGAAGGTGTTGCCTTCATACATCGGTAGTGTGTCCACATCCATAGTGGGCCAAACTACCATTCTTTTGTTGGCATACATGGCTCATTTCTTCGTTGAGCAAGTATAGTCAACTTCTTTTTTATTGTAGAACCCTCTGTTTAATCATCTTTAAACAGGGAGGTTCTGGAATCTTTAGATGTTTAGTGTGGGTCGAACCTTCGATAGGTGTGGTAACTTAGGAGTGATGTATTCATATGAGTCTGGTGTGAAGCTAGTCCCTCTTAAATTCTTGGACCGGGTCCTACACTTCATTTTTCTTCGGTTACGACTTATTTTTAACAAGTTGAATTTAAAAACATTTTAATAATAATTCCCTCTAAAGGACTTCTAAGTAAAACAAAAAATTTTAAAATTTACAAATCAAAATAGCATTAAAAGATAAGCACATTAAAATGTGATACCTACTCCGTAAGACAATTTCGTCACCTTTCTTACTCACGATGCTTAAAGATAAAGCATGGGTTGTTCACTGACATTAAGAGTATTTCAACTGGTAGGAAGAATGTCATCGTCGAGCTTGAATTTCCTGATCAACATGCCTATCGACCGTGAATCTCGTTACCTAGCAATGATAATTTAGTTTGGGTCTGTTTTCAACAAGTTTGAGGTGCTACTTTGAAAAGCACCATACGTGATGGTGAAGATGGCTGCCCCAAAGTTTATGAGTTGTCTTTTGAATTCAACCTGCACTTCTCCTAGGACTTCCCTTCACTTAAAAAGGTGAAATTTACTCCCACCCCCATTTCAACTACTGCTCCTGCTACCGCTCGAGCCATACCTACTACCGCCAGGACTATTACAGCTTCACCCTCTGAACTTACTTTTTCTGCACTAGCTGCTCTGTCAAAGGAGAAAGTGATTTTGTACGAGAATGACTTGATGGATGTTTTTGCCCCATCCTATTCCATCTTTGAGAATGCATCTTATTCTAAATTAGTGCATTGACATGTTCTCAGAGAAAAGAGTTAAAGGTCCAAAAGGCACAAAATGACAAGTCAGTACCATTAAAAGTAGCCCCTTTGCCATAGGAGGTAGAGTCAATTGAGACCTCCCCTCACCTTGAGTGGAGTAGCTTCCATCCTCTGTCTTCCTCTACCAGAGAGGAAGGCGTCAACTAGATTGCAACCATGTTACCACTGCCATCTCTCCAAAATGGACTAAGAGAAAAGAAAGAAAACGTTACCCTTCTCTCTCGAGTTCAATCAGCGTTCAAGAGATTAGCTTGGAAGGAGAACTGTTCTGTTAAGGAATTAGTGAAGAGAATGGGGTCTGCCATCTCCACCAAGAAGAACAAAAAATTTTTGAAGGAGAAGTCCGCTGGGCCACACCATGTCCATAAGGAGATGTCATTGTCTCGTATCTCCACAAAGCTCCTTCTATGAGAGCAAGAAGTCACTGACACCAGCACCGCTGTCACCAGTGTCAACATCTCAGGTAGAAGGCCAATCAAGTCACGATTAGGTCCAAGATTATCATATGTTGCTGCATATGGAGAGCCCTCAAAGATGAAGGAGCATAGTAGATCAGTTACTATGGTATCTAACTCACACACTAGAGAGCATCCTTCTTACCATAGTACTATTTTCATCAACAAGACATCTCATCTCCTGAAATCAGTACCGAAGGGGAAGAGGTGGAGACCTGGAGTTGTTGGCCAAATAATACCCCAAGGCATGGAGAATCATTGCCCTAAAAAGGATACTGAGTTTGAGACACCTGTTGTTGTCCTAGAATCAAATGCCAGCACAGATGTTCGCCACGAATAACCTATTCATATCAAGATGATCATGGGAGATTTGATTAAACATACCCTGGAGAAGCTTAGAATTGACATTTTTGAGCTATCAAAGAGACAACATGACGACTATGATGGAGATTTTAACTTATTTGTTTACATGGACAAAGAATATGCAGATATTCTCGTAGTGGAGACTTGGGCCTCTTCATTATTGCACAATGCTCCACAGCTAACTGAGGAGAATGCCTATGATAAGATCTAAAGAGCCATCCAACTACAAGATGAGCATATCACTCAGATGGAGAAGAAATGGATGGAGATGATGGCTGTTGTGGCCACTCCCAAAGAGCCCCATTCATCGCATGTTGCTTTGCCTGAAGTAAACCAGTCGGAAGTTGTCCACATTGTCGATGAAATGAAAAAATTCACTACCACTAGTAAAGATGAATAGCCTAAGAAGTATAAAACACAGAGCTTAGTGTCAGAGAAAGACATAAAACTGTTGATCGAGCAGCAAGTGAGAGAGCACTGGCCCAGTTGAAGGGAAGCACATTTGTTCCAAAGGGTAGACCTTACCAAGAGGAGTTTGACAACATACATTATCTCATGGGAATTGTGCCTCCTACTTTCAAGACCTTTGATGGGACAAGAAACCTCGGCAACATGTGGCACATTTTTGCTCAAGTTGCTATAATTCAGAAGGCAACGAGACCCTTTTGTTCAAACATTTTGTACATAGCCTTTCAAGCATTTCCTTTGAATGTGGTCCACAGACTTGGTGAATGGGTCAATAAGGACCTTCGCATAATAAGAAAATATATTTGTCAAGAGGTTTGCCTGAGTTCAACACCATATCACCATTGGTGATCTTGTGGTCGGGCGATAGAAGTAAACTGAGACATTGGTAGATTATATTATGTGATGGAGAAACCTCAGCATGAAATGCGATCCTTAACTTTAGGAGCAACATGTGATCGAGATCTTACTCAAGAGCATTGGGATTCACCATTAAGACCTTTGAAAAGCTACTTAGCAAGGCCATGAGTCTGCAAGAGGAGGCTAAACAACTTGGATTCTTAGAGAAGCTTCGACAAAGACATTCAAGAAAAAAAACAGAACAGTAGCCACATTTGACAAAGGCAAGCAACCGATGCAGATTCAGATTAAGTCATCACAACAAGCTAGCTAGTTAAGACCTTACCGAGCAAATGGGAGTCAGGCTCTAGCCCTAAAGCAAAAATTAGACATTGTCTATTCCTTCAAGAAGGAAGTAGTGGCAAAGATGTTTAGAAACCTGATCAAGAAACCAAAATTCATTTTACCTGAGCCGAAGAAGCCCGAGGAAGTGGATAAGAGCGATCATTCTATGTATTGTCCAAATCATAGATTATTGGGACTGACCATAGAGGATTTCATTACCTTAAAGGGTTGGCTCGAGAGGAACTTCAAAAATGGAACTATAACTATCCCAAAAGATTATTTGAGAGAACAGTTGACCTCACTTTTTGTGTAGGTCTTAACATGACACTTACAGACCAAACATAGCTTGAGTAATCCTATGACTCAAGATCCTCAGACATCTTTAAAAGACTTGAAAATGGTCACTATGATCATTAAGTTAAAAGTTCTACCAACATTGGCCTCTTTGGATATATCTAGGGTCACTAAAACCCTAAAAATTGAATTAATTCTCAAAATACCCTTTTCTAGACCTCAACAATGACAACATTTTGAAATAATCAGACCAGTGGTGACAAACTCAAATCTGGTCAAATCTTGACCTAATGGTCATTACATTGACCATAAAGTCAACATTGACACCGAGTTGATCCAATCGGTCAACTTTGACCATGATGGTCAATTTTGGTCCAAATGGTCAAGTTTGGTCAATTTGGACCAGTGGATCAGCCTAAACCTTAAATTGGTCAAATTGGATCATTTGATCATTTCAAAAAACCAAAATAGTCAAACCTGACCATTTGCTCAACTATAGACACCATTGATCAATTATTGGTCAAAATGACTAAATTGAAATCCATGGTCACCACATTGCCCAGATAATCATCCATAGACCAAAATGACCACCCTATGGTCAATTTGACCATTCTAGTCAACCTAGGTCAACCTTGGTCAAACCCATGTCATATCACCAACCCATGGACCCCATGACTAACCCAACTAAGACAAGGTTAGGTAGGTCACATTGGTCAACCCTAGACTAGAATTGGTCAACCTTGGTCAACCTAGGTCAACCCTTGTCAACATTAGTCAATTTTGGTTAAAAAATTTAATTTTGAATCAAATTGATAAAATTGGTGAAATGGTCAACACCCAAAATCATTTTGACCAATTATGGGATAATTTCCTACATTTTTGATTAATTACATATTAATTAAAAAAAGATTTATGAAAACTTAACCCTAAATTAAATGGCATCACATATGACATAAAAACCGCATAATTGATTTTTAAAATTAAATATAATTTATGGGGAGTCATTAATGGGTCATCCATGACCCATTAGACTCATCATGACACTTCTAGCACCTTAACCAATCCATAAACCATGATTTTTAACCATGGTTAAAAGCCATCATGACACCATCATGAAAGTGGAGACATGTGTCATTCCCTCTCAAAATTAAAGTTTGACTTGGAGGCTTAGGTAGAGAAAACCTCAACACTTACCCAATAGAGAGAAAAGCTTATCCAAGCTTCCTTTTATCATGATTAAATTCATCATGAATAATCATGGAAAAGGGTGGACGTATGAAGCATATGTGTCATTCTCTCTTTAACCCATGGAATGATCTGATAAATTTTTATAGGGGAGGTTATTTCACCAAGTTTTAACCAACCTTATCCACCTCATGAATGGACCAATGGAGGGAAAACCAAAATTTAAATTAAACCTTCTACACATGGGTTAGCCCTGGAAGATCAAATATACATGGCTCCTATTGGTTTGACATGGCTTCATGGCTTACTTGCACATCCTAGCCCAAGATCACCAAATTACCAAAATACCCCTCTAACCCCAATTTTTGCCAAAAAATCAAAAAATTACCCAAAATACCCAAATTTATCCAAAAGTCATCTCAAATCACTCACCACTACCTAAATTGACCAAAATCCACCAAAATCACTAAATTCCCAAATACCCCGTAAATTGCCAAAATTAACAAAATACCCCAAATGACCTAAAATTTTCAAATATTCAAAAAAATTCCTAAATATTCCCAATTTCAATTTTTAACCATCTCATTGACCCAATTCGACCAAAAGCCCAAAATTGCCCTTAAAGACCCAACTTCCCCAATCTTGCTCAATTTCAATTCAAAACAAAAAGTGAACATTTCTAATAACAATTGAAACCAAATACAAACCAATTTGACCCAATTGTAAGCTCAATTTCACCCAAATCAGAAAGCCCCAATTTTGACCATATGCCCAAATTCCCCAAATTGGTCTTCCAATTCAATTCAAAATCACTTGAAATCCTTTCCAAACTCTTCATGACACCTTCTTATAACAAATTAAACATTGGGTTAGCTCGAAATTTAATCCAATTCAAACCAAGCTCAAGCCCACCATACTATTTCCAAAAGCCCATCAAAACTAAGCCCAACTTTTAATTGCTTGAAATCAAAAGCCCACATGACGAAATCATTTCATCATCCAATTAAATAAAACTATACAGCATGAAATTTTTAACTTTAGCACTTTCCACATTTGGAATCATGACAACACCATTTAAAAATCACCCAAAATTTAAAAAATCCTTTTCATGCAATATAATAAAGCCAAATGGAAGCTATGAAACCATTCTCAAGCCATAGGTGATCCATGTAAGCTTTTCCACCTCTCCAAGCTATTAATGGCAACAAGACAAGCCACTTTCAAGCCTCCTTAAAAAGGTTTTAATCCTTTTAATGACACACTTAAACCCATGCTTAGCCCAAATCCTTTGGATCCAGACCTCTCCACACAATTTCAGCTAGCTCACCTGACCTTGGTCAGCCATAGGGAGTCATCCAAGCTATTTCCATAAGACAAAACCCAAGCTTGACCGAACCTAGCCCAAAACCCCTTCCATTTCAATTAACAACCTTTACACATGTCAACCCTAAATTGACTGCATCATGACCTATCCCTAACCTCCTTGAGCTAGATGGTGACCCCTCCCTGGCCGGCTGGCCACCTTGGTTGTCGGAAAATCCAAATCCAAAAGCTCCACCTTGAATAAAACTCAAATTGAACCCACCTGATGTGTACAAGTCTAATTAGCCATTAGAGCATTTTATCCCTCCACCTAGGAAACCTCCCCACCACCTCAGCCATCCATGGTAACCACCACAGCCTCCTCATTTTAAACTCACCCTCTAGGGCCAAGAGAAGAGAGCTTGAAATTCCTTAGGGACACTCTACTAAATTGTTCCCAAAGCTTCTCCAAGATCTCTTGAGTTCAACTCAACCTTCCTCAAGTCCTCAAACCCACTGCCTGAGTTCAATTTTGGAGCTTAAAATTAAGCCTGAAACAGGACATCCCTCTAGACTCCATCAAATCCAAATTAATTGCACCCACTCCATCCTTTGAGTGAGAGAAGAAGATTGTTTGAAATTGTACCTAAGCAATTCAACACTGCCCAAGGCTTCATATAAGAGCTCTCTAGACTCAAATCAAGTTTTTGGAAGCACCCAATCGAGGCCACACCTCTTGGGTAAAGGTATTGAACTCTTCCCTTGAACTGAGCCTATTTTAATTCTCTATGCTCATAGACTTAATTTAAGGCTTGATTAACCATATAGATAAGTTATCTTAGTCTAGAAGAGTTGATAGGAATAAACCTCACTTATTTTGGTTGAGTATTGAGAGAGATATTAAGGTTTGAAGTTGGACGGTTCTTGTAATAGGGAATTGGGGACGATGAACGGAAGCCGTCTATATCTGTCTGTATTGGATGGACGAATGAAATCGAGCTGGATGGAGTCTGGGTACATGAATAGCCGGTCAAGTCAGCACTGACTTGAATGGCGTTTTCGAACCAAGAGACTCCTCGTGGAGGCTTCAGAGACGTCGAGGATGATGTGGCACCCCGTGGTTTAAATAGAAAAATAGGGGTTTTTGATACACCAAAAATATATGCTTTTTTAGACTCATATTTTATACTCATTTTTTGTGATATTACACTTTAATGGAAGGTATTTTTATGTTTTCTTACTGGTTGTTGAATTTTATGACTTGAAAAAAAAGGAAGCAAAAAGGATGAAATTTGGAGCAAAAATGAAGAAGTTGAAAATTTGTTCAGACGACACCATTTGACAGAGAGCAGCGAATTAAATTACGAATCACTGGTGCCGACGACACCAATTTCGGTTCATCCCCTGTTTCTAGAAGATTCGAGAAATTTGGATGCTTTTTAAAGAGTTTTTGGAGGCACTTATTGGAGAATCGACTCTAGAATTTATTTAGGGCCAAAATTGATCAGAAAAGTGACTCTTCCTAACATCTCATCACTCTAATTCAAACTTCTACACATCACACATTCTTCCATTTTTCATTCCACAACCATTTAGAGTCAATTGTTTTTATAATTAGAGTTTTGTGGTGAGATTAAGTGTGAACTCTTCTCTAAGAGTGTTGGAGAAGGAGAAAAGTGAGAGATTTCTTATTCCTACATTTCCTAGAAGAGGCTACAAGTGATTTGCTTTGAGAAAGAGTTCCAGATAAGTGTTGTTTGATTATTAGTGTTGCATGAATTTTCTTTTATATATGAAATTTATGTTTTGTTGTATCTTTCTCATGAAGTCTGAGTAGTTTAATTTATCTTTCTCCCTACTCTGAGATATGGTGAAATGAAGAGATAATATGGATGTGTCAATATTAAAATATAAAATCTCTGAGATATGGTGAAATGAAGAGATAATATGGATGTGCCAATATTAAAATATAAAAAAAATTGTGATGATTTTTCAACTCCAGAAATGAAGAGATAATATGGATGTGCCAATATTAAAATATAAAATAAATTGTGATTATTTTTCAACTCCAAACTTAATTTACTTTTCGATCTGGTCAATTGAATTGTTAAAATATGTTGTGAAACATATGATCTGGGAAATGGAGTATGAATTCTACAATAGAGTGAGGATCACATTTGATTTCATGAAGGATAATTTCGTTCATGGAATTAAGTGCAAATAAATAGGAAAATATAATTTGTTGGGTGTAGAATTGGAGAATCTTTAGGGTGACAGACTAAAATCTCTAATTCGGTCTTAGTGTTTAAAAACTAAAGCAAGAGTTAGTCTTTAGGTGAAGGGAAGTGGGAGCTCTAGAGTGGGAGTCAGTATCCTGCTAGCTTATCCACAGATTTAGGGACTAAACCTGAGATTAGCTAATGATTTTCTATAACACTGTATCGGAGTAGAGAATTAAAACTGCTCCTATTTGGCATAATACATATTTGAACCATTTATCTCATCTCATTTTACCAAAACCTTGTAGTAGTGGGAAAGATGATTTTTCAGATAAAGAAATCTTCATCACATAAACATAGTTTAATAGTTTAATAGTTACTGTTTAAAATTTGTATTACATTTTTGTTATTGGTTAAATGATTTAGTTCTGATAATATCTCAACATTCAAAATTAGTGACAGTAATTTTATTTTGACTTTCTATAAATTTCCTAGTAAATTTATCATTTCAAATCTAAACCTTCCCAGTGGGATCGATATGTGGAGCTTAAATAGAAAATCCTTTATTACTTGATAATGATACATATACTTGCGTAGAATCCCAACATTAATTGCTTAAATTTCTAATTCATAAAAGATTGCATTAAGCTTTTTGCACCATTGATAGCGGAGTCAACTATATAATTTTTACACAACTATATCACTCGGGATCAATTTTCTTTATTTATTTAATTGTCAGAACTTTAATAATACATATCTTGGTGTACAAAAATCACAAAAAATAAAATAAAAGTACCCTCTTGCTCAATGTAGAAATGGTTTCATCTTTGTTTGATGCATGTATGATTTTTAATTAATTAAAGAATATTTTTCTTATTTAGATTCTCCATTTGAATTGAAATTTCACCATGACATGGGACCATGGGGCTTTTGATGTCTTTATTGTTGGGCATCTGCCCTGATTTTTCCAAGGTTAGGGGGCATCTCTAAATAGAGATCTCTAATTTTCAAGTTAATGGCCCCTAATTTGGTATTAAAATTATATAAGTTAAAATATTCACCAAAAAATACAAAATTTTTTTTATAGGTTCATTGTGGGTAGAGGACCCTAAGAAAAATATAAACTTGGTCTAACTTATTAAAAATAATCCTAATTGTCACCAACCCCTAAAAATGAAATAAAATTAAATTGGAGTAATTGTAAATGTAAGTGGCATAAAAATCATTCTCCACTATGACTTAATATCAAAGGAGCTCCCCATAAAATTTTCAATTTAATTGGAGTTAATTTAACCACTAAAATGGTAATTAAGTGAAATGGCATTTTTGGCACCAAAATGATTATAATAATTAAAATACAACTCAAAAAATCACCAAATTGGTTTTGAGAGCTCCTTATGACCAGAGGAACCTAAGAAAAATAAAAGTGTAATTAAAACAAATACTTCATTTTTTAAGCTATTTTTAAGCATTAAAATAACTAAGAATTAATTTTAAAATCTTAAAAATTGCAAAATTGTAAAAATATACTAAAATGTCACATTTAGCTTTGTAGTCACTTGAGACCAATCAAAATAATTTTCCTAATTTTCTAAGTTAAGATATTAATTTTTGAAGGCTTAAAATATTTTTTCTTCAATTTTTTACTAAACTAATTCTAATAATTAAAATATATATCATGAAAATATCAAATTTATTTCTCTGGGTTCCCTAACCTTAGAGAGATTTAGGAAAAATATAAAACTTAATTTTCCACTGAAATAAATTTTATATNCAAAACTGATCTCAAATCACTCACCACTACCTAAATTGACCAAAATCCACCAAAATCACTAAATTCCCAAATACCCCGTAAATTGCCAAAATTAACAAAATACCCCACATGACCTAAAATTTTCAAATATTCAAAAAAATTCCTAAATATTCCCAATTTCCATTTTTAACCATCTCATTGACCCAATTCGACCAAAAGCCCAAAATTGCCCTTAAAGACCCAACTTCCCCAATCTTGCTCAATTTCAATTCAAAACAAAAAGTGAACATTTCTAATAACAATTGAAACCAAATACAAACCAATTTGACCCAATTGTAAGCTCAATTTCACCCAAATCAGAAAGCCCCAATTTTGACCATATGCCCAAATTCCCCAAATTGGTCTTCCAATTCAATTCAAAATCACTTGAAATCCTTTCCAAACTCTTCATGACACCTTCTTATAACAAATTAAACATTGGGTTAGCTCGAAATTTAATCCAATTCAAACCAAGCTCAAGCCCACCATACTATTTCCAAAAGCCCATCAAAACTAAGCCCAACTTTTAATTGCTTGAAATCAAAAGCCCACATGACGAAATCATTTCATCATCCAATTAAATAAAACTATACAGCATGAAATTTTTAACTTTAGCACTTTCCACATTTGGAATCATGACAACACCATTTAAAAATCACCCAAAATTTAAAAAATCCTTTTCATGCAATATAATAAAGCCAAATGGAAGCTATGAAACCATTCTCAAGCCATAGGTGATCCATGTAAGCTTTTCCACCTCTCCAAGCTATTAATGGCAACAAGACAAGCTACTTTCAAGCCTCCTTAAAAAGGTTTTAATCCTTTTAATGACACACTTAAACCCATGCTTAGCCCAAATCCTTTGGATCCAGACCTCTCCACACAATTTCAGCTAGCTCACCTGACCTTGGTCAGCCATAGGGAGTCATCCAAGCTATTTCCATAAGACAAAACCCAAGCTTGACCGAACCTAGCCCAAAACCCCTTCCATTTCAATTAACAACCTTTACACATGTCAACCCTAAATTGACNAAGGATTTATGATTCTTCATAAGGATTAAAAGTATAGATATTCAAATTTTTCTAAAATTACAAATCTACCCCATAAGTTCAAAGGAATTAGTGTTGAATTGGGTTTGATCGAAATCTTGTCTAATGAGGTTTAGAAAATGGCCTATAATTAATTTGAAACTTTTTTTTTAAAAACCCTATAAGCCCATCCTTAAAATCAAACTAGCTAAGTTTCTTAATTAAGTCAAATTGCCCCTAAGGGCCTTTTACCTACATAATTCATAAGTGAAACATCAAGTGATAATTACCCCACTTCAAGGGATAATTAAAACATCAAGGTTCACTAAGCATAAGGGTATGGATTGGGTGAACCATATAACAAACATAATAAGAACAAAATGGACTTGAGACAGTTCGAGGGATTGTGAAATGTCTATAGTATTACCCAAGACTTTTCATGATCCTTTGGAAATCTTGGAGGACGCTTGGACTTGGTATGATTTGCTTAATCGAATCATCCCTAGGGATGAACAAATTGGACTCACCAGGGTAAGATATAAGATTTGGTCGACACGCCTCAAAGTTGTACTCCCTGCTTTCTTTACAAGCATGTTTTAATTCTTGCAAAATTATACATATGCTTTGCAAATACTGATATTTCAGGTGGAGGAACGAGAAGAATCGACATATATGCTTTTATGTTATTTCATTGCAATTTACTTTTATTTGCACCTCTTATTCCCTGCTTATAAACTTTCATGTTAAACAACAAATTCACCTTGCTTGTCTAAACTAAAACATTTAAGATAGCCACAAAATTGAAACCAAAACCAAAAATAAGTAATCAAAACAAGATAAAATGCACCACCACAACAGTCAAAATATAAGACAACTCAAAATTTAATCACAAACAAAACAAAACAAAAATTGCAACTAAATTAAAATGTTTCTATTGGATGATCAGGAATCCCTCAGAGGAGGTAACCTGCAGTTTCTAACAAGATTTCCCACAGCCTAAATGAAAGTATGAAACTCATTAAGTTGTGTTTAGTAAATTTATTTAGACTAAGTGAATCTGAAGAAAAATAGTAGCGCCAGAACGAGTGAACCGTGAGATCATAACCGGTGCCACTCCAATCAACTTAACATTCCCCATAATATTTAAATAACCATGACCTTAAAAGACATTTGATTTAAAATCAAGACTCGAGACATTAGAAAACTTAAACTTGCTATGACAAGGAGCTTGGAGTTAGCATTGTGGGCAGCACGACCATCTTCCACAGCAAAACGGTCTAAACCAGCTAAATCATTCTTTAGGGTTAAACAACTGAGCCATAAGACTTTGAGGTTGTCCACCTAGTGCGACATAAATCCTCAACTCTCCTTTTGACTTTTGTATAGCTCTGATATACAATATAAGCCCTAAATCATTTTAGGAATCAGAGGATCTTGTTCGTCACGACCTAAATCATCACATCTTCCAAGCTATTTGTGTGATCGTTTCACAAGAATGTAAGCCCTAATTAATAAAATAAGTAGGATGAAACACTTAAATATTTCTCATCTAAATTGAAGCCAAACAATAAGATAACTTGGGAAGTCACCGAGGTTCTACTCAAGATCTGTGACATCTTCTAGTTCTTCTTCCTTTGGATTCCAGAAATAAATGTTCAAAATTTGAGCCATTCCTTCTTTAGACATCTTTGTCCATCTCTTTGAAAAATCACATCCTTTGAGCTCCTTGAAGACAATATCCCATGATTTTTATCGAGAGTTTTCTTAGGTGACTTCGGTTATCTAAGATGTAATTAACTATAAGGGCTTGCCTTTATAAGAAACTTTAACAAAACCAACTTAATATAAACCGTATTTAACGTTCCATGTTAAATAGGGGAGCTTGTCGGCTTATAAAAAAATAGTTTTTGCAGACTAAACGGATGTCATATAATTTTTAGTTTATTNTATATATATATATATATATATATTAAATGTCCCTCCAAAGAAGGAGACGGGATTCTGATTCCGGCGACCGACAGCTTCCACAGGACGACCCCCTTAAAAATAGTGCCGACAGGGTGTTTAAAACAAGTCTCTCTTTGAAAATTCGTGCAAAATTCCTCTCGAGCCACCTTAATCTGTAAAATTCATCTCTGGCACATCTGGCCCCAAATATGGTGCATTATGTGCCAAATCTCTGTCAAATGGCTAATCTGGTGCCAATCTTGCTCATCATGCACCAACTTACTGAAGACCGCGCTGTTCAGAGCTTTAGCTGATCTGGCGCCGATCTGGTAACAATCTGGTGCATAACGCCAATCCAGCGCATCATGTGCCATAATTCAGAACTTCTCTATTTTGGCTCCAAATTTCATCCTTTTTTGCTACTTTTGCTCCAAATGCCGAAAATTGATATACCTGCAATTAAAACATGAAGATACCTTTTTTTAAAGTGCAATATCACCAAAAATAAGTATAAAATACATACTTAAAATCACATATTATTTTGGTGTATCAGTATACGACGATCAACAAGCTGGCGACTCTTTTTAAAATAAAAAAGAGAAAAATGAACAAAACCACGAAGCAAATAAGAATGCAGTTATTATATATAATTATGGGATACTACGCAAGTAAATATATCGTTACCAAGTAAAATATGAATTTTTGATTAAGCCTTGAATATCAAACCCACAGAGAGAAATACAATATGTAACTAAATCAGAAGAAATTAGATAATAAATTCTACTTTCCAAAATATTCTTACTCAAACTATAGATGATATAATAAGAATGAAAGTTTAATTATGATTTATAATTTTTTATAATTGAAAGTAAAGCAAATAACTAACTAAATTTAGCTAAATTTTTGTAAGATGAAGGCAATATAAATAAAATATCTTTTTTCTTATCATGAATTAGTAACAAGTATCGGAATTTTATTGTGGAAGTATTCAAATTGTGTTGTGCCAAAAAGGAGCAATAGTATTCTTTACCCTTACTAGAGATGCTATAAAGAACATTGGCTAATTTAAAGTTTGATAGTCTTGAAGACTGGTTAGATAGGGAAGATACTAGCTCTCACTCTAGAGTTCTCTCTTCTCCCTCCACATAAAGGCTAACACTTGTATCAAAACCTAAAATTATAAACCAAATTTGGGGCTATAGTTTGTCACTCTAAAGTCCTCTAATTCTACACCCTTCAAAGTTATTTTCCTATCTATTTACACTCAATCATATGAATTATATTCTCATCCATGCAATCTCATATGATTCTTACCATTAGTTGACTAAAACAATACCATCTCGGATCTTACATGTTCTCACAACAAATATTAACATTTTAATTGTCCAAATCAAGAAGTAAATGAAGTATAAGATTAAAAAAGTAAGAAGTAAATGAAGCAGTATTTGATGACACCTAGTATCTTAGCAGTCCTTATCTCAGGTAGACCATTGTTACTTTACACCGTGACTTTAGACAATTTCCTCGAAGCCCTGCTAGCCTAGGTTAATGATGAGGTTAAAGAAAATTCTCTCTACTACTTGAGTCATCGTCTAATTCTGATGGAAGTAAAGTATCCTCTCATTGAGAAGCATTGTTTGACATTGATGTTCATCGTCCAGAAGCTCAGGCAATACATGCTTTCTGATAAGGTTAATTTGATTTTAATGTTTAATCCTCTACAATATTTGATGACCTACCGACGCTTTCTGGAAGATTATCTAGATGGTCAATGATATTATTGCAGTTCAATATAACTTTTATTCCTCTTCAGGTCATGAAGGGACTAGTTTTAGTGGATTTCTCGCAATGTACCCTTTACTGGCAGAGTCACCTCTCAATGATGATTTTCAAGATGAGCAAGTAATGAAATTGGAAGACCACAGTGCTCAACGCTGGGAGATGTAATTTGACGGAGCTCTGTTTGCACAAAAGGAAAAAAGAATTGCAAACGATAGTGCCTGACAAAGCAAGGATCGAACTAATCTTCATCACACCATAATGAGGAATGTTGAGGTACTCCTACCATCTAACAGAGCAGTGTACAAATAACAAATTAGAATATAAAGCCCTCACAGCTGGAACAAAGTTAACCATTTCAATGAGGATAACCGACATCAGTATTTACGGTAACTCACGGTTGATAATAAGACGTAGCTGGGCAGTACAGAATGCTGAAACCCAAACTCAAGCAGTATTTCTAGTATACAATGAAGCTATTGAAGCAAATTCCTAATGTGAAATTTGACTAGATTCTCAGAAGATAAAATGCCCTTCCAGATGCTTTTTCCAGAGTCGCGAAGGAGTTTGCATGTCTGCAGGAGGGTTCTGTTGAAATAGTTGTCCAGGGATGTCAAGTCCTATCCTAGATGAACATAAATACCTTGCACAAATTGGGAAACAACAAAGCAATGATAGCAGTTTCAAAGAATTCAGAAGATTGGCATCAACCGTTAATTGGAAATTTTGTAAACAGGGAAGCTATCTGATGACAAGCAAGAAGCTCATATGATTAAGAAAAGAGCTATGTCCTACACCCTGATAAATGGTGTCTTGTAAAAAAGGTCTTTTGATTAGATGTGGTTGAGATGTCTAAGTGGGACCGAAGCGCAGAATATTGCCAAAGAAGTGCACGTAGAACTCTGTGGTGCTCTTCAATCAGGTCTAAAGATGAAAATGAAGATTAAGAGGTTAGGATATTACTGGCCCACAATGTTGACTGACTGCATGAAGATTGCCAAGAGTTGTCACCAGTGCCAAGTGCACATAGTGGTTCTACACCAGCCTCCAAATGTGCAACATTTGACCATTACGTCGTGGCCATTCAAGTGTTGGGGCACAAATATTGTGGGTCCATTAGAACCCCCATCTTCCAAGCGACATTGATTCATCCTTGCCGCTACCAATTACTTTTTGAAGTGGGCAGAGGTAGTATCGCTCAAGGAGGTGAAGGCACACCACATTCCGTAGTTTTTCAAGAATTAAGCCGTTTAACAATTTGGGGTGCCGCACAGAATCATTTCATATAATAAGTTCGCATTCAAGAGTACAAGGTTTAACAATTTCATCAGGAGGCACGGGATAGATTGACGCTACTTGACGGTTTACTACCCGAAGGAAAAAAGGCTTGGCCGAGGCTTTTAATAAAACTCTAATTCTAATATTAAAGAGAACTTTGGATGAAAACAAAAGGAATTGGCACGAGTAATTATTAGAAGCATTATGGGCCTACAGAAGGATGTTCAGAACTCCTACACAGTCTACACCTTATGTTCTTGAGTACGAGTCTAAGGTTTTACTTCCTTTAGATGTTCAACTTCCGCCTCTCAGAATTGTCATCGCCAACAAGATCACTACCAAAGAAAATGCCAAATTATGGTTGGAAGAGTTGGAAAGCTTGGAAGAAAAGTGGCTCTCAGCGTAATAGAATTTCGAGCTGTATTAAGCCAGATGGTTGGTGTAGTGCTCATACTTAAAAGACCTATTCTTGCACATCACAAGATAGGAGATAAATTCGAGCTGACTTGGGAAGAACCATTTGTGATTGAGAAAGTCTATTTTGTAGGCTCCTACTAACTTGTGGATTGTCAAGGATAATGACATATGGTTCCTATTAATGGATGATACTTAAAGAAAAATTACACTACTTAATGTTTCGAAGAACAAGCTCTAGAAATAGATTTTTGTCCGTAGAAGCACCGACATAGTAATTATGTGCAACTGGGTCCGAACACAATTAATAAAAGTTTCTAAGTGAAAGATAATTTCCAAATAATGAAATTCAGGATTTTAATAAGTTAATATGTTTTCCCTTCCTTTTTAGAAATAATAAAGCTTATGCTTGTAAATAAATAGAACTCACTAATAATTAAAGTTTTATTGTTCTTATTCTTCTAGGTTTGGCTCTTGATTTCTTCCTTGTTCTCATAGGAAGATGTCAAAAGGGAGGTTGATACTTACCTTTAAAGATGGCGTCAGTCTTGCACCGAACAAAGAGAAAATTGAAGGAGCTATGGTCGAGTTTGACTTGAACATTGCACAAGCTAGGCTGGAATATGAAGGAGAAGCTTTGATTGTCGTGAACCAGAAGGAACTTTGTGACAGCAAGACAGTGGCAAAATTTAAGAATAAGGGCAAGTAGATTGCCACAAAGAAGAGGAAATTTGGAAGAATTCATGAAGCAAAAGAAACTGACAGTAGGAATATCAAGAGCGGTAAAATGAAATCCATGGTGATGACTACTAGTGGTGAGCTCGTTAGTGTCATGCATACAAACATTCAAGTTAAAAGAAGAGCAATTCTCACTCTAACTCAGAGACAAATTCACAATCACTGCATCTGCAAGATGTTGACTAAGTCAGCAAAGGAGTCAAATAAGGAAAGGGTCATTACAAACAGTACAGTCACTTTTGTGAGGGCAGATGCAGCAATTACTGCAACTCAAATTGTTCTCGAGGTGAGGGAACAACCCACTGATGTTGAACCATACATACCACAGTTTGTTACTAGACCTAGACAGTTGCAAATTATTTCAAAACACGAATAGAAAAGAATTGAGAAAGTGAAGAAGCAAGATATTGAGTACTTCTAAAAGATACAAGGAAGATATGTCAATGTCTTAGAAGGCTTGGATTTACATACGAATGTGTTCTCCAAGTACGAGCAAGATCAGATCGTGGAATGTGTATTCCACCTCAGGGATCTGGGCCGTGCAAGCCATTTGAGGAAGAAGACTTATTCAGAGCCTCGAAAGTGGATGGGAGGCAAAGGAAGGATCATGATACAATGTGGTTGCTGCTAAAATTTTGCCAAGGTAAATAAAGGAAACCTGCCAGGAATACTTTGTCATGATGAGGTCAATCCATTGTCAGGACTTATAAAGAGAATGATCAAGCGAATGGTGGCCTTACAGGTGGTGCCTGCTAATTGTGTACCCAATAGCTGCATCATCAACATATACAAAAAGGGTGACTGCATCCCACCTCACATAGATCCCCACAACTTTGTGAGGCCTTTCTGCACTGTGTCATTCATTAACTAGTGTAATATAATGTTCGGGACAGACCTCCTGATATTTGGCCCTAGTGAATTTTGACGGACTGTAGAAATACCTCTACTGATAGGTTCAGTCTTGGTGTTGAAGGGAAACGATGCATATGTGGCCAAGCATTGCACTCTGGGTGTTCTGTACCAAAGGATCTCGATCACTTTCCAAAGAATGAGTGAAGAAAAGAGGTCATTCAAATACATGCCAGATCCAGATTTATAGAGTCTGTAACCTCTTGAGTTGTAAGATACAAAGAGATAACACACCTTTAATGCAAACCTATATAAGATTCTACTTTTGACGATGGCTTAGAAGGTAGGGTTATTACCTTTGTAGTTTACTAAGTAGGCATGGACGAAAATAAACAATGTAAATTTTGAGAAGTGACATGAAGATTCAGAGGTTATCCACTTAAAGTTACAACGTCTTAGTATGTTATTCAAAGAATCATGTCAGAAGGCATTTTGGTGTATTCCTTTATATGGAATCACATGATGTGAATTTTTAGCAATTGAATGGAAACGACCATGTTGCAATAGGTGTGAGGCAACCTTAAATGGAGTAAGGCAACCTATTCTCATCCTTTGAGGTTGGTACTCAAATTACGATTCTCATATTTCTGAGGTTGGTACTCAAATTCCAATTCACATCCTGGGATCAGTACCCAAATTCTGATTCTCATCTCTTCGAATAGGTATAAGACCCCCTTAAATGGAGTAAGGCATCTTATTCTCATCCTTTCAAGGTCAGTACTCAAATTATGATTCTCATCTTTCCGAGGTTGGTACTCAAATTTCAATTCCCATTCTGAGATTAGTACCCAAATTTGATTCCCATCTCTTCGAGATATGTATAAGACTACCTTAAATGGAGTAAGACATCCTATTCTCATCCTTTCAAGGCCGGTACTCAAATTCTGATTCTCATCTTTAAGTGATTGGAACTCAAATTCTAATTGCCATCCTCGGATCAGCACCCAAATTATGATCCCCATCTCTTTGAGATAGGTATAAGACCACCTGAAATGGAGTAAGACATCCTATTCTCATCCTTTTTAGTTTGGTGTGAGGCCACCTTAAATGGAATAAGGCTTCTGATTCTCATTTTCTCGAGGTCAGTATCCAAATTTTGATTCCCATCTCTCGAGATTAGTAGACCACTTTAAATGGAGCAAGGCATATTATTCTCATCTCAGCACCGCTTGTCATCTCATAGATTGGATGTGAGTCCCTATGCTTTCCTTCCTAATGTGGCATTCCCCACACTTTTGCTACCTCTTGGGCGGGATGTGAATACCTATGCTTTCCTTCCTAATGTAGTAAACTTCTCCTTGATTGGTCTTTCGAGTTGGATGTGATTCCCTAACATTTCCATCTCAATCTAGTCTCTTCACTTATCCTCGATTCTTAAAATTTTCTTGAGATCAAATAAAATTCCAACTAAACTCAAATCAAAATCAAATCAACAAAATGAATTGAATATTTTTCACGACAATCAACTTCCCTGATGGTTGCCTCCATAAATTTGAGAAGCATCACTTCTTAAAGGTTCAAGAATTCAAAATCCTTTTTTTTTAATTTTATGGTTTGAAGGTACACCCGCTGAACCCCAGTGAGAGTTATGGAATCTTCAGTCTCAATCAAAGTTTCACTTGATACTCCCCAACAGAAAGCTTCTTCACTCTTTCTTTGTTTTGTTTTGAGTGTGTTGGCTTAGAACATCTGTATTGGTTTTGCTGATCTCTTCAGTCAACGCCAATAAGCGTGTTGTGCTTGGTTAGCACACCACACCAATTGGGGGTCCATTTGTTGACCTAAATTTTGGTGAAATCTTTTCTTTCTCTTAGTGCCTAGGGTCTAGCCATAAGACTTTTGTTTTGACTATCCTAGAAAACTAGAGATGGAGCTCACCTACATAGAAATTCAAACCACTTTTTTACTCTCTCTGAAATTGACATGGATGATCATGAATCTCCAACACTTGGAAGATTGAGACCAACATGTGATGATTCAAAGGATGAGTGCCCATAGGACTACTTGGACTTAGGGCAACCTTAGGTGATTAGGGTTTGGTCTTTCACACACCCAAGCACATCACAATTCTCCACTTACTCTAAAACCTTGAAATCACACCCATTGAGCTGATTCCCTTTTGCTCCATTGGAAACTCATGTAGGGGGGTCCCTAAGCGCTTAGCTTGGGTGGCGAGGACGCACACATGAAGGATCCAAAGTAACTTCCCCTTAGTCCCATGACTCAAATAAGGTAACCTTGTGGTTGGCATCTCTAATGAATTTCAATCCTATACAAATAACAAATATTTGCCTTTTAGCCCCAAAATTTTTCAAAATTACCAAATTGCCCATAGAACCCTAAAAATTCCAAAAATAACCTAAATTATCAATTTTTTTTTAAAATCACCTTTAGCTTTTCTAAACCATGCAAATTCACCAAAACACCCTAAAATTTCTAAAATTCGTAAAATATCCCTCAATTTTACAAAATTACCAAAATGCCCTTCATGTCCAAAAATTCCCAAAGCCTCGCAAATCATTCCAAACCTCCCCTAATCCAATCCTAACCACCCATTGGACCCAATTTAATCAAATTGATCGATTTTTGACCAAAATCCCAATTTTGCACCTAAAGGCCCAAATTCCCCAAATTAATCCTAACTTCCACTCAATTCATTTCTATTTCACCCAATTGCAATCCTAAATCATTTATCAACATGCCTAATTCCAATTTAGACCAATTTGGAGCCCAATTGAACCAGCATCAAAACCATAGTTTCAATTTTGAGCCAAAGTACCCAATTTGACCAAACCTTCAAATTACATCAAATTGAACCCCATGACCCATCCAATTTCCTTCATTTTGAATTATAAACTCTTCTTAACATTCCTCTAGATCAATTTTATCCTTCAATTGGCCTAGACCGAAGCTAAAACCCAACCTAAATCTAAGTCCAAACCAAATACCCCATATTGGCCCAACTTGAAAACTCCATCGAATTAAAGCCTTTAAGCAATTCAATTCTCACAGTTTCAGTTCCTAAACTCTTCATGACATCCCCATAGACCATTTAAAGCCTTCAATTAATTTTTAAACCTAGCTCAAGCCAATCCCAAATCCAATTCTTGACCAAAATCCTAATTTTGAACCTTAGCCCCAAACAAACTCAAATCTTATGCATTGACCAAGCTCAACCCTCTCCTACCTTGATTAGCCACCTAGGATGCTAATCAAATCACCCAAGACCCAAAATTTGAGCTATGGACCAAGGGTCACCCAAATCAAGGAAGCCTGCACCCAAATTTTAGCTAAGCTCTCTATCTCATGCCATCAAACATCAAACCGTTAAGCTAATCACAATTAAACCTTCCCTGATCTTTCTTGAGCTAGATAGGCATCTCCTCTGGCTTAGCCAACCGACCTAGTCTCCAGAAAACCCAAAATTGAGAACTCCATGCTTGGCTCAAACCCAATTTCTCACCCATCTAATGTGGCTCACTCCCATTGGTGAATTGTGTCATTCAGCCCTCCACCTAAGCTTCCTTCTCCACCCCTAACTTGACCAATTCAACCCTCCACCTAAACTTCCTCTATTTAAGCCAATCTTCTCACGACCATCATAGAGGTGCTACTGAATCCTTAGGGGAATAACTTCAAATTTCTCTTAAAGCTTCTTCAGACCTTCCTAAGCTCATCCCGATTGAATTTCAGCCATCTTCCTCACTGCCTAACCCTAATTGCAAGCTTAAAATCTAGTGCCTTTTCTTTCACTTCACCAAACATGACAAAACCTCAAATAAATCATTCCAAATGCTTTCCCAGACCAAATGAAGAAGTTCCTCATCAAAACCCCTCTTTCCCGAGCACTCTAACCCACTATTAGACTAAGCCTGAATCACTTATGTTGGCATCAATTTTTTATGTCACATGTGTGGAATGTCCACATGGGCGAATCGAGGTAACGCTTTGTGCATATATGTTTCCCATAGCTAGAGACATCCAGTTGAGAAATTTTTGCATGTGTTGAGGGGCACATTTCCTAGGTCATTTTGCTAGACTTTGGGCTCGCTTAGGCGAAAGCTGGTTAGTATGTCACTTGTCAGGTGGTTTCGGTCAGGCTAGTAGGTTGCATTCGTCATGCATGAAAGTTGCTCAAATCTTCCTGTCTTCCAGCAAGCTTGTTCAGATAACTCCGGATGACGAATTGGACCATGTGAGTGTGTTCATAATGTCAATTTCACCTAGGGAGGACATACATTTTACCACGACTTTATGGGGGGGTAAAAATGTGCAAATTATCATTTGTAGGCCCGATTGTCAATGAAGAGATCTGAATACCCTGGATGGCGAAACGGACTTCGCTAGCACGTTTTAAAAGTCCATTTTACTTAGGAAGACCTTCATTTCAAAATTATGGCACGTCTGGGCTAGAAATGCTTGGGTTGATGATTATTTTAGAATAATATTAATAATTATTATTATTTTAATAATAATAATATATTATTATCATCCTTTTCTTTTAAAAGGATCGCATGCCTCTCCAATCCTATCGCAAGCGATACTCTCAGCGCTGCCAACCCCTATCGCGAACCCTAGCCGCTCGCTTGGTTGCACCGAGCTCCTCGCCGCCGATGCCTCACCGGTGAATGACTCTACTACCAGACTTCCTTATAGTAGATCGTCAGGCTCTCTTCTCTCTTCTTCATTGAGCAACTGACGTCTCCCCTTCTTGTGTGGCTTGTCTCCTCCCTCTCAGCCCGAGGTTTTTGCTGATGCTTCTCTCTAGTGAGTGTGCCAACCTGGCCCGCCAGCGCTCTCCTCTCAGTTGTCGTGAAACCCCATCAACATCCTCCTTCTTGACCCGAGATCCTCCTTGCTGCCATAAGAACTTCATTGGATGTCTCCTCCCTTTTAGTTTGCCATACAGAGCTCCAAAAATCCCTATTTTTCTGTTCCTTTATGAATCTATGGTGATAGATTGATAGAAGGGCTTGGGTCTTTTCATGATTTCATAGATCTTAGAGTTCCCACAACCTCTTCCTATAAGATTGATGCCTTTCCTTACCAGAGAGTTGATGACAACGATCCTCATGAAGGTACATTTTGGAAGCATTTTTATATGTTGAATTATTTAGTTTAGGTATTTTGCATACCTCACGTGCTATCGCTTTTGTTTGTGTGGCTTATTACAAGTTACACTAGCACATAGACCAGATACCTACGACTCGACATGTAGGCTTTCCTTCAGCATAAAGAAAATACATCTGCAACTGTTGCGGTGCTGAGATCCTCTAAACTCATAGCTGGTCCTAAATTTTACTGGTGTCTAGGCCTGTGGGTTTGATCGCCCACACGAGGTGTGTGGGCCAGCTTGAGCCGGCGTGATGACGTATCTATGTGATTAATCATTGATTTACTTAGAGCTAGCCTTTACGTTAGGACTTCCCATGCATAGCCAAACACCTCTGTAGAGCTGAGTGTCTTTCTTGGTTGTGACCCTTAGATCTTTATCCCGTTGGGTTGGAATCCCAATTTCCCATAGTTTTTGTGCTCCTAATCTCCCTTGGAGGGATTAGATGACTTTGATCTTAGAGGACAGGAAAAACTTTGTAGTTAGTCCATCCTATAAGATCTTCGGTGATCATGAGGCTGAAAAAGCTTAGTAGCCAGTCCAGCTAGGCAAGGAAATGACTTTAATTATGGTTTTTTTATAACAATGACTTTAGTTATAATTTTCACTTATATTTTCTTATTTTACAACAGTGCCAAAAACTTGATCCTGAAGAAAATAAGAATTTACCTTTTCAATTTATATATATATTGGGATATTACGCAAGTGTATGTATCATTATCAAGTAATATAGGACTTTTTGATTAAGACCTGAATATTGAACCCACATGGAGAATACACAATATGCACTTTTGAGCAACAACTTTCTATTCTAAAAATGCAATTACTTAAACTACAAATATTTTTACAGAATTAAAATTCAAATCTTTTTGGTATTTTTGATATATTGACAGAATAATAATAATTTAAAAAGATAACTTGAGTTTATTAAAAGAAAAGTACTAAATTTGAAAAATATCTTTCTCCTTATCATGAATCAGTAATAAGTATATGAATTCTATTATGGAAGTATGCAAATTTTGTTATGCTAAATAAGAGCAATTATATTCTTTACCCTTACAAGAGATGTTATCAAGAACATTGACTAATTTAAAGTTTGAATAGTTCCAAAGACCAGCTAGACAGGGAAGATACCAGCTCTCACTCTAAAGTTCTCTCGATTCCCTCCACCTGGGGGCTAACATCTCATATCAGAACCTAAAAAAATAAATCAAGTTGCGGGTTTTAAGCTGTCACTTTAAAGTCCTCTAACTCTACACCCTTCAATGATTATTTCCCTATTTATTTGCACTAAATCATATGAATTACATTTCTATTCATACAACCTCATGTGATTCTTTCCAATTGTTGACTGATAAAATACCAGCCCGGTTCTTACATGTTCTCACAACAAATTTTAACATCTGGATTAGCCAAATCAAGAAGTAAATGAAGTTAATGGATTTAAATCATTATAACTTCTTCCAATATTAAAGATCAAAACTCTCCACAACTTCCATCCAAAATTTAATTACTTGTCATTTTTAGGAGAAAGATAAAGCAAACTACTTAGAATTCATGGAGAAAATAAAACCACACTTTAGTTTAAAAGTAGAAATCACTGTTAAATCAACAAGAAGTCTCAATTAAAACCAAAAGTAGTTTAAAAAAAAAGATAAAAAATTATCTCAAATCCTCCACCAAACTCTTGAAGTTTTTTTGAATCTCTTCTCTTTAAAACACTCTCAACTCTCAAAATAAAACTAAAAATAAAAAGGATAAAATAAATTTTGTGGTGCTTGAATCTCTCCATAAGATTCTCAATGATCTTCTTCTCAGAACTCTAGCACTCTCTCCCTCTTCAAGAGCCCACTTCAAATGTTAATACTTCCTTCTTTCATAAATCTCCAAATGGAGCCATCAAAACTCTTCAAATTGTGTCCACATTCAATGAATCCTCCCAAGGATGCCTCCTTTCACAAGTTTTTTAATAATATTTTCATTCTTAGTGGTCATAACCACCCTCTTAAGCTAATAGGTGCCCCAAATACTTCTTCAAAATTTGGCCAAGGTGCCCCAAATACTTCTTCAAAATTTGGCCAAATGAAGAAAGCCACCAAATAACTGTCTCTAGCGCTTAAGTGCGGGCCCTCTTGTGCTTAGGCGTGGCCTTCTCTATTTAACCGGCGCTTAAGTGCCAGATTTGGTGCTTAGGCGCAGAAACACTTTAGCACAATTTTCAGCTCTTTACTCCAAATTTGATTCTTTTTCACTCCTTTAAGAATTTTTCACCTTTTTACTTGTACCTGAAAGAAAAACACACAAATACCTTCCATTAAAGTGAAATATCTAAAAAATAGGTATAAAAATGTGTCTAAAAATACTATATATTTTAGGTGTAACAGTTGTTCTAGTTTCCCAATGGGTTTACTTGAATGTTCTCCCATTGCTAATTATTACCACCTGTAGTATTATTCTAATTGAAGTTGGAACGGTACTTCCAACCTGGGTTATAATAATTTGAATATGGGTTATTCTGCTTGTTATTGGCATTCAAAGTTTCCAATGATGCTTGAGAATCTACCATTTGACCTAACGAATTTTCTTCAATCATGGAGATTGGTTGAGAAAAATTTATTCCAAATTGGTCTAACTTCCTTGAAATTGCAGCAACTTGATTTTCTAACATAGTAAATGCATCAGATTCATGAATATTGGCTACTTTCTTAGGATTCACCCTCTCAGAAGGCCATTGAAAATTATTGGAAGCTTCTTTTATTAAAGCTTAAGCATCATGAAATGGTTTTGACATCAATGAACCACCAGCGCGACATCGATAATAGATCTAAGAGATCCAACTAATCCATTATAAGAAGTTTGAATTATTAACCAATCTGGTATAACCTGATGTGGACATGAGATCTAGCTAATCCATTATAAAAAGTTTGAATTATTAACCAATCTGGTATAACATGGTGTGGACACTTTCTTAATAGTTCTTTAAATTATTCTCATGCTTCATAAATAGATTCACCTTCAAACTGATTAAAAGATGTAATATCATTTCTAAGTTTCACTGTTTTTTATGGTGGAAAATATTTAGTAAGAAACTTTTGTGCTAAATCACCCCAAGTTCTGATAGATCCAGGTACTAACGAATTCAGCCACATCTTATATTGATCCCTTAGTGACAAAGGAAAAAACCTAAGTATTATGACATCATCTGATACACCATCGTATTTAAATGTAGCGCACATTTCTAGAAAATTGGCAAGTTGTAAATTTGGATCTTCAGTTGGTGATCCCCCAAACTTATTATTTGATACCATTTGGATAATAGCATGTTTAAGTTCAAATGAATTAACCGCTACAGTAGGTTTTTGAATATTACAATGAAATTCATCTACCATAGGGTTGGCATAATCTCGTAAAGGTTNTTGGCAAGTTGTAAATTTGGATCTTCAGTTGGTGATCCCCCAAACTTATTATTTGATACCATTTAGATAATAGCATGTTTAAGTTCAAATGAATTAACCGCCACAGTAGGTTTTTGAATATTACAATGAAATTCATCTACCGTAGGGTTGGCATAATCTCGTAAAGGCTTAAATTCTTGATGAATTTCAGCATTTTGATCATTTTGGTTTGCCATTTCTCTAATATTTTTATTTTTCAAAATTTTTAATTTTTTTTGTTTTGTTTGATTTTCTTAATTGTTCTTTCTAATTCTGAATCGTAGCGCACTAGCCCTTCAGAACCTGAACTAAACATACACTAACATAAAATAAAAATAAAATACAACAAAACACACATAAATAAAACACTATAATAAGATATTCCTATAATAACTTTTAAAGTTTAAATAAGACTTTATAAAATAGAAATTTGCTTTTAATCAAGTATCTTTCAATTTTTTCCCGGCAACGACGCCAAAAACTTAATCCCAATTGTTTATATGCAACAGTATAACAATGTCTTTGATGATATTTTTCACTTATATTTCCTTACTTGCAACATAACCAAAAACTTGATCCTGGAGAAAATAAGAATTTAACTTTTTAATTCATATATATNATATATATATATATATATATATATATATATATGTATATATATATATATATATAATAGGATACTACGCAAGTATACGTATGTTATCAAGTAATATGGGACTTTTTGATTAAGACCTGAATATCAAACCCATAGGGAAAATTTATTTTAAAAAGATAATTTCTTAAACTATAGATATTTTTATAGTAATTAAAATTCAAATCTTTTTAGAATTTTGGATATTTTAACAAAACAGTAATAACTTCTAAAGATAACTTAAGTTTATGTAAAAAAAGCACTGAATAAGAAAATATCTTTCTCCTTATCCTGAATCAGTAATAAGTATAAGAATTCTGTTGTGGAAGTACACAAATTGTGTTGTGCTAAATAGGAGCAATAATATTCTTTACCCTTACTATAGATGTTATAAAGAACATTGGTTAATTTAAAGTTTGAATAGTTTTGAAGACTGACTAGGTAGGGAAGATACCAGCTCTCACTCTAGAGTTCCCTTGATTCCTTCTACCTTGGGACTAACATCTCGTATCAGAACCTAAATTAATAAACCAAGTTGGGGCTTTAACCTGTCACTTTAAATTCCTCTAACTGTACACCCTTCAAAGATTATTTTCCTATTTATTTGCACTAAATCATACGAATTACATTCTCATTCCTACATCATGTGATTCATTCCAATTGTTTACTAAGACAATACCAACCTAGCTTAAATGTTCTCAATGAGATAGGTCAGATCAAGAAGTAAATGAAGTCATGGATTTNATATATATATATATATATAATATGATACTACGCAAGTATACGTATGTTATCAAGTAATATGAGACTTTTTGATTAAGACCTGAATATCAAACCCATAGGGAAAATTTATTTTAAAAAGACAATTTCTTAAACTATAGATATTTTTATAGTAATTAAAATTCAAATCTTTTTAGAATTTTGCATATTTTAACAAAACAGTAATAACTTCTAAGATAACTTAAGTTTATGTAAAAAAAGCACTGAATAGGAAAATATCTTTCTCCTTATCATGAATCAGTAATAAGTATAAGAATTCTGTTGTGGAAGTACACAAATTGTGTTGTGCCGAATAGGAGCNAGGAAAAGTCCTATGGCTAGACCCTAGGCTACTGAAGAGAAAAAACTAAACCTCAACAAAAAATGAGGTCAACAGGACTGTAACCTTTGCTGACAGCCCTGACATTTCATCGTAGCTCCATACAAAGCAATCTTTGAATTCTACTAATAGTTTGACAAGTTCGGCAGATTCTTCGTCATCAAGTAGAGAACTTATAAATGTAGGTCGAGGCCGTTCTTCAGTCCCAAGGTTAATCTCTTTCAATTCATCGACAGTGGATTTAATTTCTTCCTCAAATTCTGGCGGAGCATCTTCTATTGGTTGATTAGCAGAATCATCCTCTATATCAAGACAATCCTCTTCTGACTCACTAGTAACAACCATGCAAAATTCAGAATCATCGACTTGTCCAACTGTACCAAATCCGAGACCTTTTGAATTGGGAGTTCTACTTTTAGCATTCCATAATTTTTTAAAAAGTTGAATATTATCTTTTGATATTCATTTTGGTAAGTGTCCCTGTTGAATTAACTTTTGAACACAAGGTGAGAAAGTAACCAAAAGGCAATTCCATTAATTCATTAGAATCCACATCCAAATTTACATGTTTTTCAAGCTCAGTAGAGGTAGAAGCACGGTAAAATTTGATCGGCTTTGAACCAACATTACGGACTTCCTTGACCTCTAAACTCTCAACCTTTTGAGGGAGAATCAGAGTGAGGGTCATAGTATCCACATAGTGGTTTATCCGATCATACATTGCTTCATATTCATTCCTCTCTGTATCTTCTAGGGATATCTCATACTGAGGTTTCTTCTGCTTTGTCATCATTATTTCATCTTAAGAACCGTCCTCATCACCAATGTTGATAGTTGACCTAGTCCGTTCAACAATTAAATTGATCTTTCCTCGTTCGCGTCCCTAGTCTCAACCTCGGGTGCAAGAATTAGAAGAACCTCCACCAACTCGTCGTAGGGGAGTGGTAGAAGGTTGTTGAAGCGGAGTTGTATGGCCTCCTTTTTGTGATTCTCCTGAATCTTCATCTTTGTTTGTGATAACTTCATGAGAGAAGATAGTCCTCTTTGGAGGCGCGTAGTAGGCAGCATCTTCATGGATACCAACTTCATGCACTAAAAATGGTTATAGATCTCCGTTGATGCAATTTTCTTGACCATCTTTGCGGTATTGGATGCACTGGTGTAGAGATGATGGAACTATTTTGTGCTCATGAATCCATGGTCGACCTAATAGAGCGTTAAAAGAGGTCTTGGCGTAGATGATATGAAATTTAACGGTTGTTAAGAGTTCTCCAACCTTCATAAGTAATGTAATTGACCCAAGGGCTCTTTCTTCCTTTTGGTTGAATCCTCTTAACATCATTTTATCAGCTGTAAGCTCTTGAGCTTCAATATCGAAATAGGCCAATGTCCGTAGGCTCACCAAGTTAAGAGATACCCCAGGATCCACTAAAACTCTGGATAACACAAATCTGCCGATGTTGACGGTGATGTAGAGCGGACAGTTGTGGACGACGGTACCGAGTAGCAAGTCTTCATCTGTAAAGGTTACCCTTGACAGTTCTCTCAACAAGCAAACTTCACTTGAGGATGTGCTAGCCAACCGAGCTAAGCAAATTTTTGGATCAAGCAAAGATGTAACCAGAGATTCTCTTATCTCCTTTGACAGGATCAGAGCGTCGTAGATGCTTAGTCGGACATGCAACTTCCTAAGATGAGCTAGCACGTTGTAGTCTACTTTGTAGAGTCCTCCAATGTGGTTCTTCCACTGGCAGAGGTGGGGGTATCTCTTCTCGAGTCATTATCTGTTTTCCTTTATCTATTGGAGCTGTTCTTAGTGGTAACACTTTTCCACTTCTCAAGTTAACTTCTGTGACTTCTTCTTTTTAAGCTATCATTGTTGAATCTTCCGGTGTCTTTTCATCCTCGTTGGAAAGATCTAAGTTGATGGCGAGCGGTGTACCATGATGGTCGAAGGTTGTCTCTTCGTTATCGGTGTTGTCGTAAGCGATATCATTGAGTTCTTCTTTGGCCTTGACAACAAGTTCATCAGACTTGAGTACAATTTGAGGATCATTTTAGGGAACGAGATTGCAGCTAGATCGGTCATAATCAGACATGTTATTACCAAAAATAATCAAAATGTAGCCGAAATCACAATCATTATATTCACAAGACCTCGGAGGGACATACAAAGTCAAGGGTTCGAGGATTTTTTCCCCAAATCTGAGATAACCAATCTAGTAGAGGCAGCCCCTATCCTACCCCCCGTGCTATCAATCTTAGCAGTGATGCTTTTCTTCTTCCTACTCTTTATCCTTGATGATGAAGGATTTTCTGGCGAAACCTTCATCTCAGGCTCGGTATGCTGTAGACTCTGAATGGAGGCTTGTTTTGATGTAGACTGTATCTTGTTCAGTATCTTCCTAGACGATCTGCTCCAGACCTCATTCCATTCTTCTCCAATGTTCATAGAAGCTTGTTTCGATGAATCTTGTATTTGATTGAGGACCTTCATGAGTTCATCCCAAGTTGTACTCCATCCATCTATTCCGACATATGGATCAACTGGGGAGATTGACTCAGCTGAAACCATGTTTATGGAATCTTTTTCAGGTTCTCTCAAATACTCCTTCGGAATTGTTATATTCTCTTCCTTGAGGTTCTTCTCGAGCTAGTATTTAAAGATGAAACACTTTTATATAGTGTGGCCAAGCAACCGGTAATACGGGCAATAATTCGGTTCATTCTTCTTATCCACCTCTTCGGGTTTCTTTGGATCAGGTAGTTTGAAATCTAGTTTCTTCATCAAGCTTTTGAATATTTTAGTTCCAACTTCATCTTTGAAGGAATAAACAACTTTTTGTCCCTCTAACAAGGATATTATTTTACCCATTGTTTGAGGTGATCCCTCCTGAGACGGCTGTTGGTTGGATTGATTGCTGTGTTTCTGAGAGTATTGTGACGAAGACTGACGATGCCCTTCTGCATATATCTTTATCGATTGCTTTCCCTTGTCGACAGTTGCGACTACTCCTGATTTCTTTTCGAACACTCTGGTTACCTTAGCCTTTTCATATGGCTCGATGTGCTTCATTTCTTCTTGAAGATTGCTGGCTTTACTGAGTAGCTTCTCGAAGGATTTGATGGTGAGTCCCTTAAGCATGAAAGCTACTGGCCCATGAATCCTTTTGAGTAGAATCTCAATCGCTTGATGTTCCTGTAGCTGAGGTTCACATTTCATGCTAAGATTTCTCCACCTCAAAATATCTTCGTCCAAGGTTTCACTAGGCTTCTGCTTCTCCATCATGAGCTCTCCAATTGACACATGATGTTGTGCCCCGGCAAATCTTTTCACAAATAACTATTCCAACTCAGAAAATTTTTTAACTGACCGATTGGGCAAGTCAGCGTACCAGTCGAAAGCAATCTCTGACAAGCTGCTGACGAACTACTGGCAGAATAGAGCTTTGTTATTCCTCGTGTTGCCACAACTGGCTCGAAAATGTGCTATGTGCTGTCTGGGATTTCCAGTCCCATCAAATATCTTAAAGTTTGGGGTCACAAAACCCTTGGGGAAAGACACGACATCAAACTCCTCCGGGTAAGGTCTACCCTTCAAAATTGATGCACTGCCCTTGGATTGGGCTAAGGCATCCAACACTTGTTCAGCCATTTGCTTGAACTCTTTTTCTGGCATGGCACCTAACGGAGAATCCTTCTTTGGTTGTTCATCTTTGTCTCTTGAAGTAGCCTCCCTTCTTTCATCTGTGATGCGTATAATTTCTAACTGCTTAATCTCTGGAGAAGCCAACCTTGGTGCTTGTGATTTCCCCTGAATGGTGGCAATGGCGGTCATAGCTGTAGTCATCTCTTCTATTCTTTTCTCCAGTAGACTGACTTGCTCATCCCTTAGGAGGATAACCCTATGTAGCTCATCTACAGCGTTCTCTTCAGTGTGAGGTTGAGCCTCGCTCACAGATGTGGTAGCTCTGGTTTCGATCACATGGACATCCATGAAATCCTCCTCCAAGTAATCACCTGAAATCCTCCTCCAAGTAATCACTGTAATCAAAATCTTCATCGTCACTATTGACGGAAACTTATAATCAAAATCTTCATTGTCACTATTGACGAAAACTCCATGCTCTCAAATCCTCATTGTCACTATTGACGGAAACTCCGTGTTCTTGAGCTAACTCAGAAATCTCGATTCTGGTTTCTCAACTTTTTCTTCAATTATCGATTCCTTGATTGCTTTAAGATCTGGAGGACCTTGATGGAAATCCTCTACTTGTTCCTCCATCTCGTTGGCTATTGTGGCGACGATGTCAGATATTTTAGGCACTGGTTTTACTTCCTGTCCTGTAGGCTCGCTGAACTATATCGGTGCAGCAACCTTGTGTACCCATACCTTCTTCTTCTTCTTCAATGATGATGTCTCAGGACGGGGTGTCTTAGTAGAGACATCGGTATGTCGAGGGAAGGTATGCTCCCCGTGGTGTAGACCGGCTACAATGTCAGGTAATCGTCTTGTCTTTCTTTCCGTGATTGCAGGAATGACGGGTAAGCTCCTCGGACCCAGTCTTGACTTAATCGGTCAGCGACCTACGGTACTGGTGGTGGTATGGTCGGTGGTGACTATAGCAGTATCAACTCGGTTTCCCAAACGGATCCAAACGGGAACACGGGTAGGTGACTTTATAGTCAACTTATGAGATTTTCTAGCGGACTTAACATCCTTCAAAATTTCATTTTTCATATGAGGGGAATTTGCATGTCCCACTCGTTTAAGTAATTCACTAACAGAACGTCCTTCTTTAGTAGCAAGCCTTCTAAATACTGTGCTAACTCAGGTGATACGAGTAAACTTCTTTCCCTCCTCACTATGTCCATGAAGTGATGGTAATGTGGCAGCAATATTCCGGATACTATCATATCCATCAGTATCTGTCAGAGGATAGAATCTACTCCCTCGTAGGAGTTGATAAATTTCTGGTAACACCTCTTCAATTCGATGAGGCTCCCCCTCAACGGGTGTGTTTTCAAGAGTTTGGGCTTTGATGGCCCTCCGAACTCTTCTATCACGGTTCCTCCTTTGAGTTCGGGTCAGTGGTATAGTCCTTGAGCTTGACCCGATCTCAAACACGGGTGGTAGAACAGTTAATCCTTCAGTTGGATCTTCAACGACCATCACTTCTTTTCCCTTAGTAGTAGCAGGGATAACAGGCTTGATGAGAGTAGCTTTAGCCTCCTTGCAGGCAGGGAAGTCCTGAGAGCGGTTCAAACTGAATTCTGCAGACGGATCTTGCACTTCCGGAGCAGCGATCTTCGTTACCACGAATGAGGCTTTCTCGAGGATAACCTCAAGGTCTTCAAAGCCAGCTCTGAACTTGATGGTGGGAGCGATGTTACGGGCACTACGGTCTGTTGCCAGATTGTAGGAAAAGGTCAGTTGTGGGTAGGCCATTGCAGCGGGCTTTAAAACAGAAAGTTTTAGGGTTAGCTATATGGCCAAAAACCTCATAATCTTTACTGCAAGCACTGAAAATAGAGGTTAATCTGTAGACCGGGCGGGTCTTAATTTACAGGTAATTTTAACATCTTTGTTCAAAAAGGTGTAAACTTTAATTAATATTTCAAAGAGCGCGCAACACAACACGATTTGGTTTAATTCGCGAAGTAGCAAATCAAATTTGGAAGGGAGATGTGAAAAATTTTAGGACCCAGTGCGGGACCTAATTAGTGGCAGAAAATGCCCAGGTGAAATTAGTCCACCGACACACCTATTGGGGGTCCGACCCCACGTGAAAATTTTAAGAGTCCTTAATGGCCTTCTGAACCCCTCTGTTCAAAGATGGCTGAATAGCTACACCTGAAGTCTAAGGAGTTAGCTGCACTTTCTCAAGATAAAAATGGGTAAAGTATGCCAATGGAAGAAGGGTAATCTAGTCCAAGAGGGACATGGACATATTACCGATGTGTCAAGATAATATTTCTTGATTTGTATGGAGAGAAAAGCTTGTCCCCAGCGGATTCGCCAGAAGTTGTCGGCATTATTTTGGGGTTGGAGGGGAGTTGCCCGTAAGAAGCTGTCGGCCGCCGGAATCAAAATCTACCGCTTCGGAAGGACGTTGAAGTATGAAATCAAACTGACCCCATATTTTTCATAGTTTAAAAATGAAAGAGCAATGTACCTCAAATCCTGTATCTATTCCGAAGGATAAACACAAGACTTGAGGATAAGGCTCGATCAAATAAACTAAGGAAAGTGTGACGTCTATTTGGTTTGTGAAACCTNATATATATATATATATATAAAATAAATGCTGCCCTCCCAAAAATTTGGCGACCAACATACTTAGGACTAAAAGAAAATCCTATATCACTTGGATGATACATGCACTTGAATTTATATCCTATTAAATTTTTGAAAAAAATAATTAGAAAATATATTTGAGAACTAGTAACATCTATATCACTAGGAGTAGCCACTATATACACATAAACTTACATTACATCATAAAATCACAGTCACTTCTTATATATAGCATCTACCCGAGAAACTAAAATTGAAAGCACGCCTGTATCATGTACACTTGATATCTTTTTGGGGTTCACTCTTTCAGAAGGCTATTAGAAATTAGTTGTAGTCATCTCATCAATCAGAGAATAAGCCTCACCAAATGGCATAGACATAAGAGATTCACCTGCAGCTGCATCACTAATAGACTTAAGAGATCATACTAAATCATTATAAAAAGTCTGAATTATTAGCCATTTGAGTAGAGCATGATGGGGGCACTTCCTAAGAAGCTCCATAAATCTTTTTCAGCAACATAAATTGACCCACCTTCATACTGGCAAAATGATGTGATATCATTCCTAATTTTAGCCATTTTTAACGGTGAGAAATACTCAACTAGGAATTTTTAGGATATGTTACTCCATATCTTTCTTAATTCCGGTGCTAATTAGTTTAACCATATTTTGGTTTTTTTATCAAAGAAAAAGGGAAAGCATAAGCATAACAGTGTTGTTAGATACATCATTATAGCAAAATGTTTCACAGTTCTAAAAAACTCGCTATGTTTAAGCTTGGATCTTATGATAAGGTTGCCCCAAATTGATTGTTCTGTACCATTTGAATGATATCATACTTCAATTAAAATGTGTTAGATTCTACGATAGCAGTTTAAATATTCATCTGACGTAGGATTAGCTTAGTCTTTAAGGGTCTATGTGCATCATGAATTGGTTCGTGGATTTGTAAATAGTTTTGTGGGTTGTTCGTCATTTCCTCTAAAAGTTATTGAAGCCTTTTCTATTTTCTACATTCCCTAATAGTTCTCTCTAGCTCTGAATCATATGTTGTAAGTCTCGTAGGTTTTGAACTACGCATATACAAACTAAAGAGTCTACTAGGTAAAAATCACACACAATCACACAAAAAACTTTTAGTTTTTCTTGGGTTTTTCAAAAATAATAAAAATAAATGAAACACAAGAAATTACAATAAAAGGTTTTCAAAGTCAAATACTTAATAGTTTAACTAAAATTCTTCTAAGTTAAATCACCATCACTCCCCTACAATATCACCAAAAACTTGATATTGCTTTCATGTGCAACCACACTCTGGGGGCTCACACAAGTGCACGTGTCATATCTTTAATATTAAATTTTTGAGTCTAGAATGTCAATCCCATAGAGAATGAGGGAATCATACTTAGGGAAATTTTTAGCCTACTAGTTTCATTCCTAGCTTGGATAATAGCTTTCGTTAAAGTCATAGAAACTAATTATATAGTATTGATACACATAAAATATATAGTATTTTTAGACACATTTTTATACCTATTTTTGAGATATTGCGCTTTAATGGAAGGATAGACCTAGGCTACTAAAGAAATTTCTAGACCTCAACCAAAAGTGAGGTCAACAGGTCGGTGGCAAACTGATACACCTAAATTATATTATGAGACACATTTTTATACCTATTTTTGAGATATTGCACTTTAATGGAAGGTATTTGTGTGTTTTTCTTTCAGGCACAAGTAGAAAGGTGGAAAATGATAAAAGAAGTGAGAAAGGATCAAATTTGGAGCAAAGAGGTGAAAATTGTGCTAAAGTTTTTTGGCGTTTAAGCTCCAGATCCGGTGCTTAAGCACCGGGTAAACAGAGAAGGCCTCGCGCTTAAGCACCAGAGGCAGTTTTTGGCAGTTTTCTTCATTTGGATGAATTTTGAAGTTTGAGGCATATATTGGCTAAAGAGGGTGGTTATGACCACTAGGAACAAAAAAATAATTAAAATACTTGTGAAAGGAGGCATCCTTTGGAGAATACATCATATTTGGACATATTTTGAAGAGTTATCAAGACACCTCTTATAGATTTATAAAAGAAGAAAGATTTTACATTTGGAGAGAGTGCTTGATAAGGAAGAGCGTGCATGAATTGAATAAGGAGAGAGTGCTGGAGTCCTGAGAAGAAGATCGTGGAGAATCTTGTCGAGAGATTCAAGCACCACACAAATTTTACTTCTTTCTTTTGTTTTTAGTCTTATTTTGAAAGTATAGAGTGTTGTAAAAGAGAAAAGATTCAAAACAACTTCAAGAGTTTGGTGCAGATTTGAGATAAGTTTTTATCTTTTGTTTTAAACTACTTTTGGTTTTAATCGAGACTTCTTGTTGGTTTGACAATGCTTTCTAATTTTAAACTAAAGTGTAGTTTTGTTTTCTCCATGAATTCTGAGTAGTCTTCTTTATTTATCTCCTTAAAATAATAAGTAATTAAAGTTTGGATGGAAGTTATGGAAAGTATTGATCTTTTATCTTGGAAGAAGTTGTGATGATTTAAATCCATGAACTTCATTTACTTCTTGATTTGGCCATTCCAGTTTTTAAAATTTATTATGAGAACATGTAAAAACTAGGCTGGTATTATCTTAATCAACAATTTTAAAGAATTACATGATGTTGTATGAATGAGAATGCAATTCATATGATTTAGTGCAAATAAATAGGGAAATAATAATTGAAGGGTGTAGAGTTAGAGGACTTCAAAGTAATGGGATAAAGCCCCCAACTTGATTTATTGATTTAGGTTCTGATACGAGATGTTAGCCCCTAGCTGGAGGGAATTGAGGGAACTCTAGAGTGAGAGATGGTATCTTCTCTGCCTAACTGATCTTCAAAACTATTCAAACTTTAAATTAGCCAACATTCTTTATAGTATCTCTAGTATGGGCAAAGAATTAATTGCTCCTTTTTGGCACAACACGACTTGCATACTTCTACAACAGAATTCCTATACTTATTACTAATTCAAGATAAGGACAAATATATTTTTCAAATTTAGTACTTTTCCTTTACATAAGCTCAAGTTAGCTTCTTAAATTGTTACTCTTATATCAAAATATCAAAAATACGAGAAAAGTTTGAATTTTAATAGTTCAAAAATATTTATAGTTTAAGTATTTGTATTTTTAGAGTAGAATGTTGTTGTTCAAAACTGCATATTGCGTATTCTCCCCGTGGGTTTGATATTCAAGTCTTAACCCNTATCTTCAAGGAATTTCAAAGGGTAGGACTCTTCAACAAAATTGGACGTAGAGGTGTGAAATGAGATTGGTTCAAATTTAGAACATTTTATTGTAGAATTCAAAGGAGGAAGAACTAGGGTTTGTCATGGATCCAGAGGAGAACCCTGGTGACTTCCCAAGCTATCCTAATATTTGGCTTCAGTTTTGAGGAGAAATATTTAGGTGTTTCATCATGCCAATTTTATTAGTTAGGGCTTACATTCGTGTGAAACGATCACACAAATAGCCTGGAAGATGTGAGGATTTAGGTCGTAACAAACGATAACCTCGGAATCCTAACACGAGTTAGGGCTTATATTATATAGCAGGGCTATACAAAGGCCTAAAGATATGGTGAAGATTTACATTGCATAAGCAAGCAACCTCAAAGTCTTATGGCTTTGTTGTTTAAGTTTAAGGAAGGAAGATTGGTTTAACTGGGGAAGACAGGTTTTGCTGTTGAAGATGGCTGTGTTGCCCACCATGCTAGCTCCAAGCTCCTTGCCGCGGCAAGTTTGAGTTATCTAGTGTGTTAAGATATAATGTCAAATATGTGGGCCCTATGGTTGAAGTTCTTTAAATTTTATGAGGGCATATTAAAGTTGATTAGAGCGACACTAGTTAGGATCCTACAGTTCCCTCATTCTGGCATCACTATTTTTATATTAGATTCACTTAGTCCAAATGAACTTACTAAACCCAACTTAATGAGTTCCATAATTTCATGTAAACCGTGGGAAACCTCGTTAGCAACTGTAGGTTGCCTCCTCCGAGGAATTCCCGATCATCCGATAGAGACGTCTTAATTTAGTTGAAGTTGTAGTTTTATGTGACGTTTGTGATTAAATTTTGAGTTCTTTTATATTTTGAATGTTGTGGAGGTGAATTTTATCTTGGTTAATTTTAGTTTTGGTTTTGGTTTTGTTTATGGTTAACATGAAAATTTATGTAGGTAAATGCAAGCAAGAAACATGTAAGGAAAAGGCTGAAGAAATACGGTACTATAAACTTGTAAAAGCGTACCTGGCGAGTCGTCTCGTTCCACCACCTGAAACATAAAAAAGCATGTGAGGGCATTTATGAAGAGCACAAAAAGTAAGTTCTGGTGGTTTTCCTAACCCTGTCATATTTTGGTGGGTCCTTAAAAAATTTTTAATTAAGGATTATTTCGGAAAGGGTAAAATTTTGGTAATTTTCCTAACCCTATGTCATATCTTTGCGGGTCCTTAGAAGTTTAATTAAGGAAGGAAAGGGTAAAATTTTGGTAATTTTCCTAACCCTATGTCATATCTTTGCGGGTCCTTAGAAGTTTAATTAAGGAAGATTCCATTGAGCAGAGAAATATTAAGTTTAATAGGCCTCTGAGGTATCCAACAAGTTAGGAGGGGGAAGCAGGTCCATGCATCCCTCTCACCAACTGGTGAAAAGGCTCAAGTCCATTTAAACTTATTATATTGCTTAATAGTTCATCCTATAAACACCCCTTATTACTGAGTGAACATTAGCGTCTTAATTATCCCTAAGAATAGGGTAATTATCATTTATCATTTAATTTGAAAATTATGTGGGTGAAGACCCTCGAAGAAGCAAGTTAAAAGAATAGGGTAATTATCACTTGTGATTCAATTTAAGAATTATGTGGGTGAAGACCCTTAAAAAGAATAGGGTAATTATCACTTATCATTTAATTTGAAAATTATGTGGGTGAAGACTCTTAAAGAGAATTTGTCATTTAATTTAAGAATTATGTGGGTGAAGACCCTTAAAGGGGCAAGTTAGTGTAATTGATACCCTTATTACTCAGTGAACCCTGATGTCTCAATTATCCCTAAGAATAGGGTAATTGTCACAACTTATTACTCAGTGAACATTGATGTCTCAATTATCCCTAAGAAAGGGGTAATTATCATTTGCACTCAATTTGAAAATTATGTGGGTGAAGACCCTTAAAGAGGCAAGTTAATGTAATTTGAACACTTAGCCAACNACATTTGCCCCTAAGGCTCTAACACTTCATAATTTGTCAGATTCAGTTCAAATGACTTTGAAATTTTTATCCANAAGAAAGTGAGATTGGTTTCTACCAATTAACCCCTTGTGTTTCAAGCATCAAATAAAATGATTAAGATTAGAGGTTACCCATTTTCCCTCCTTGATTTAAGCCTAAATGTTAATTAAGGCTAAATTTCCAAACTTATACATTTGCCCCTAAGGCTCTAACACTTCATAATTTGTCAGATTCAGTTCAAATGACTTTGAAATTTTTATCCAACATCGGAGGAGAAAATGTGATTTTTTAAAATTTAATTTAATTTATGTAATTATTTTCATGCAAAAATAGGATTTTTCAAAGAAAATTCCTAACTTGACCAATGTAAATTCAAATCCCTTGAAATTTTTACTAGACTTAGACCTAGACCAGAAAAGCCTTTGGACAAAATTTCATGATTTTTTGAATTCTCTGTGATTTATTAGAATTATTTTAAATTCTGAGTTATTTAATAAAATTAAAATATTTTGGGCAGTGAAAATTAAGTTTTGTATTTTTGAAAAATCTCCCTAAGGTTAGAAAACTCAGAGGAGCAAATTTTATATTTTTTTGATTTTTCCTAGATTTATTGGAATTATTTTAGTGAAAACTCATTTTTAGCCTTCTAAAAAAAATTATTCTTAAGCTTTGAAATTCAATATCTTTATTTAAAGAATTAGGAGAAATATTCTAATTGTTCCTAAGTGATTAGGAAGCAATTTAGAACATTTACATGAGTTTTATTATTTTTGTGATTTTTATGGATTTTTAATTGTTTGAATATTTAAAATAGGCTAAAAATCAAGTTTTTTTTAATATCATTTTATTTTTAGAAAATACCTCGGATCACAGAAAACTCAAAAAACTAAGTTTCATAATTTTTTGGTTATATTTTGATTTTTAAAAATTATTTAAATGTTAAGAGTGGTATTTATCTTTAAAAATCAATTTAAGTTATCGATTTTAAAAATCATTCACAGAGAACTCAAAAAACTAAGTTTCATAATTTTTTGAGTTATAGTTTGATTTTTAAAAATCATTCAAGTGTGAACTCAAAAAACTAAGTTTCATAATTTTTTTAGTTATATTTTGATTTTTAAAAATCATTTAAGTGTCAAAGTGGTATTTATCTTTAAAAATCAACTTAAGTTGTCAAATGAACTCAAAATATTTTGAAACTTTTATGATGAGTTCTCTGGATCTTAAATAACAGTGGAGATCAAAAATCAAGTCATTTAAACGTTTAGATTTTCCAAAATTAATAATCTTGGTGACTTAGTGTTTTTAAAATTAAAGGGTATTTTAAATGTCTTGACCCATGAAATTATTTCTAAAGGTTTCTCTAGTCATGGTGGATCTTCCAAAATTTTCTTAGGATTCTCTAATCAATATGCTGAATTCCATGATTATTTTAAAGGAATAATGTGGAATAACTTGAAAAATATGGATCTCTGTATAAGAACCTCCTCTGACTTTGGAAAAATCAGAGAATGTTTCCCCTGACAGAAGTTGCAACATGTCAAAGTTTTAAGCTAAAGTGATATATTAATATGCATGGAGAATCAAATGATTCAAAACAGTGTATAATTAATTAAAAATAAAATATGCATAGCATGGTCGTGAAATTTATTCCACATTGTTCTCCTTTGTTCACTGAGCAAGAGGGTATTTTTATTTTATTTTTTTGATTTTTCTGCACAAAGTTATGGATTTTCTAAGTTCAGGGTATTTAAATAAATAAGAAAAAAGCCCTATTTATCTATTTAAACCGTGCGTGCCATCTCAACCTACGACGACTCTGAAGGCATGCGTGGCGCGCTCTGGTTGGACGCCGCCGTCCACGTAGCTTGATGAGTCGACCCGCTGTTTATGTCCCGAAGCGCTATCCGACTTGATCTCCCCCATTATTTGATACACGCTTTGATCAAACGGCTCCCCGTCATCGTCCCCGATAGAATGATCCCGTGCCCGTCCACACTAAAATCTTAAGATCTCAGCCTAGACTCAACCAAATCACTTTGGGTTTGATCCTATGGACTCGTCTACGTAAGATGAACACATCCATACGGTTAATGTACCATGAAATCAAGCCTAAGTAAATGGGGAATAAAAATGAGGTCGGAAGGAGGAGAAGTTTTATACCTTTGCTCTGAGAAGGGAAGCTTCAATCAGAGGTGCTCAACACGTTCGTCAGGGTCCAAGAAGGCTAGGGATTGAGTCCCTGGTCTTGGTGTAAAGCCTAGGTATGAATTCAACCAAGCTCGATTTCAGGTGTTGATGGTCTTGGTGTAAGGCCTAGGTATGAATTCGACCAAGCTCGATTTCAGGTGTTGGTCTAGAGGTACCAATCACCATTTGAATTGGATTTGGGGAAATTTGGGCCCTCAAAGGAAAAATTGACGGTTTTGGTTAAAGATGGTCAAATTGGTCAAATTGGGTCATGTGGTAGTTAAGAGAAATGAAATTAGGAATATTTGGGATTTATTGGGATTTTATGGGAATTTTTAGAGTTTTTGGAATTTTGGGTCCAAGAGGGGTATTTTGGTAATTCGAGGGTGTTTTAGGGTAAAAGGCCAAGATGGGTATTTTGGTAGAGTTGAGGTACCAATCATTACCATCAAGCCATGGACCAATGAGAACCCCATTTTGGGTCCTCTACGTAGTTGTCTTAGTCAAACCATAGCCCTAGGGCTAGTAAGTTTAGGGGACCATCTACATGAGTATTCTAAAAGATCAAGGGATCTAGGCTAGAAACTTGAGTTCAGGGTTGTGAGTGATTGTGGGTGTAGATGAGTGTAGTGAGTGTAGTGAGTGTGGTGAATGTCTTAGATTCAGACCAACACCCAGGGTTAACCTTAGGGTCCAACTCATCTTGAGTTTCCCTCATAGTGATCCCACCTACTAAATGCTAGAGGTTGAGACCAACATGTAGAACTTCAGGTTGAGTAGAGAAGAGTTTGGAATTTCTAGTGGTGAGGGTTTCACGTCTAGTTTTCTAAGAATAGTCAATAGGAAAATCCTATGGCTAGACCTTAGACTACTAAAGAGGAAAAACTAAACCTCAACCAAAAATGAGGTGAACACATACGAAGAGGGTGGTGCTTTTGTGCCACTTACTTAATGCCAAGGTGTCACAATATTGGCAGTTTGACACCGCGATACTGTCGCTTAGGCGTCGCATCCTTGGGCTCCAAGCCTCCCACACACTCTTCAGCAAACCAAGAGACTAGCGCTTAGGCACCAACCCTAGCGCTATTAGGCGCCAGCAAATGCTTAAGAATATTTTTAGAAGTTCGACCACCTATCGTGGATAGTTACTAAGAGGTTGTGGGGTGATTTCTTGTGATGAGAAAAGAGCATATAATGGGCATGTATCAGGGACTTATAGATGTTGTTGATTGATTGATTAAAATAAGGTTTAGAGTGTATTTTTGGGAGAATTTAGTGATAAAGTGAGGAAAAGGTTGTTGATGTGTTGTAGAGTCTTGTTCCTTCTTCTTCTTTAGTGGAGGATATGGAAAGAATTATGGAGTAGCAGCAAGGGAGCATTTGGTGGAGCATCTCGATTACAAAGGAGAGGAAGATAAGTGATTGTGTATTTTATTTGTTGTGTTTCTCTAAAAACATCATTTAATGGAATTATCTTGTTTTCAAATAAAGTTTTATTGTATATTCTTCATGCTTTCTGAGTAGCACTCTTTACCATACCTTATGATGATTGAATAGGAAGGGTAGGAGTTAAAAATATTTTCAAAATTGTTTTCTTAAAAATTTAATTTGATGATCAACCATAAGATCTTTAATTGCTTTACATTCAAGCCAAGTGAAATGTTAAAATGTGTTGTGATATATAATGACTCGGGAGAGATATGGTAATCAACTAGAATAGTCCTGTTAAATAGAGGATTACATGTGGATATTCTTCATATGGGGATGGAAATGTTAGGGAAATATTATTTAAGGGTACAAAATGGAATTTAAGGAATTAAAGTAATTTTAACCAATCTTCTTTATGCACTAGGGAGAGGGTAAAAAAAAGAGTTGCTTCTATTTATCACTAGCCAAATTTACAATTAACTTTTTACATATCATGCACTCCACTTAAATCATTGCAAGGGAGGGTAACTTTAGAACCTGATATTCATCAATCCAACACTTAGTGAAGTAGGATTTCTATAAGATTTATACTTTACACTTGCTTTAGATACTTGATCTCGACTGTCTATATGCAACAATATAACAATGACTTTAATTATAATTTTCACTTATATTTCCTTATTTTACAACAGGGCCAAAAACATAATCTTGAAGAAAATAAGAATTTAACTTTTTAAATTATATATATATTAGGATACTACGCAAGTATATGTATCATTATCAGGTTATATAAGACTTTTTGATTAAGAACTGACTATCAAACCCACAGGGAGAATACACAATACGCACTTTTGAACAGCAACTTTCTATTCTAAAAATACAAATACTTAAACTACAAATATTTTCACAATATTAAAATTCAAATCTTTTTGGTATCTTTGATATTTTGACTAAACAGTAACAATTTAAAAAGATAAGTTGAGTTTATGTAAAAGAAAAGTACTAAATTTGAAAAATATCTTTCTCCTTATCATGAATTAATAATAAGTATAAGAATTCTATTGTGGAAGTATGCAAATTGTGTTGTGCCAAATAGGAGCAATTATATTCTTTACCCTTACTATAGATGCTATAAAGAACATTAGCTAATTTAAATAGTTTTGAAGACCGGTTAGACAGAGAAGATACCAGCCCTTACTCTAGAGTTCCCTCGATTACCTCCACCTGGGGGCTAACATCTCATATCAGAACATAAAATAATTAATCAAGTTGGGGGTTTTAACCTGTCACTTTAAAGTCCTCTAACTCAACAGCCTTCAATGATTATTTCCTTATTTATTTGCACTAAATCATATGAATTACATTCTCATTCATACAACCTTATGTGATCTTTCCAATTATTGACTGAAACAATACCAACCCGATTCTTACATGTTCTTACAACAAATTTTAACATCTGGATCAGCCAAATGAAGAAGTAAATGAAGTTCATGGATTTAAATTGTTACAACTTCATCTAACATAAAAGATCAATACTCTCCACAATTTCCATCCAAACCGTAATCACTTAACATTTTAAGGAGAAAGATAAAGAAAATTACTCAGAATTTATGGAGAAAACAAAACCACACTTTAGTTTAAAAGTAAAAATCATTGTAAAACCAACAAGAAGTCTCGATTAAAACCTAAAGTAGTTTAAAACAAAAAATAAAAACTTATCTCAAATCTTCCACCAAATTCTTGAAGTTCATTTGAATCTTTTCTTTTTTACAACACTCTAAACTCTCAAAATAAAACTAAAAACCAAAAGAAAAAGTTAATTTTGTGTGGTGCTTGAATCTCTCCATAAAATTCTCTACGATCTTCTTCTAAGGACTCCAGCACTCTCTCCCTCTTCAAGTACCCGCTCCCTCTTCAAGCACTCTCTCCAAATCTAAAAAATTCCTTATTTTATAAATCTCTAAGAGGTGCCTTGATAACTCTTCAAAATGTGTCCAAATTCGATGTATTCTCTAAAGGATGCTTCCTTTCACAAGTCTTTTAATTATATTTTCATTCTTAGTGGTCATAACCACCCTCTTTAGCCAATAGGAACCACAAATACCTCTTGAAAATTTGGCCAAATGAAGAAAAACGCCAAATAACTACTTCTGACTCTTAAGCGTGGGGCCGTGGCGCTTATGCGCAGCCTTCTCTGTTTACCCGATGCTTAGGCGCCAAAACACTTTAGCACAATGTTCACCTTTTTACTCCAAATTTGTTCCTTTTTCACACCTTTTAAGCATTTTTCACATTTTTACTTTTACCTGAAAGAAAAAATATATAAATATCTTCCATTAAAGCGCAATATCTCAAAAATAGGTATAAAAGTGTGTCTAAAAATACTATATTTTAGGTGTGTCAAAATCCTCCAAACTTAAAATGTTACTTGTCCTCAAGTGACACTTCAATCTTTAAAAATTAAATAAGTATGATATGTATATGAGTTTCTTTAAGAGTTACTAAAATTTAGATTTATAAATACAGTAGTCCAATTTAGAAAAAAATGATTAGTAAATGAGAAACTTAAAGTTTAAAAATTTTTAATGTTAAGAAAGATGAAAATATGAGTTCTTATCTAGTTCAAAAATATTGTAGATTCTCCAAATTTAGAATTTAGTCCATTTATTATCTCCACTTAAAAATTTTTATTAAGAATAATTTTACTTTCTATATTATATCCATAAACTTATGAGTTTCTCAAGTCTTATACTTTAAAAAGATCAAATGTTAAACCAACTTTTGATTAGGCACTACTCCTCAAGCTTCTCCTTCCTTACATTTTTTTCTTTCTTTTCTTTTTTATTTTTTTCTTTTTCTTTTTTCTTCTTTTTTTTTTACTTTTTCTTTTTCTTTTTTTCTTTTGAGGCAAGGATTACTATATCTTGATAGACCTTTAATGGTTTTGAATTTCACTTCTACTTTCCTAAATTAAGTCTTGATATAAATTTTTTACTTATAAATATAATAACAGCTTTGAAAATTATTTTTAATAAGAGAAATTTAATTATTAAAAATAAAAGTCTAAAAGTTTAAAATTTTCAAAATATAATTTATCTTACTAAAGATAGTTACACTATATTTAGCATTTTCTACACTAAAAACTTTTAACTAAAATTTTTTCTTCATTACTCAAAATTTTAACTAAATTTTCTTACTCATTTCTAACATCAAATTTTATTTCCCTAATATAACTTCATATACATGATCTTTTTTCTTTTCAAATCAAATTCATTTGTAGCACATTTAAGAACAAATAAAATTCAAGTTTTGAAAATATTTTTCATCCCCCCAAACTTAAATTTTAAACAGGATTAAAACGTTTAGTATCATATATATATAAGCAAGAATGAAAAATAAAAATAACATGCTTATAAGAATTTTTATATTGTAAGTATACAGGTATAAAACTAAAAACAAGAGTAAAATCAATTTTTGATATAAATTTTTTATCATTTTCATTTTAATTTAATATGTAGAGATTCAATAGACTTTTAAGTAGTAGGTACATACATAAAAAAAAAACTAACACACTAACTTTGATATCACAGCCTTAACATAAAAACAAACACGTAGAAAATATTTAGCAAGTAATTTTTGTGTTAAATCACCCTAAGTTCTGATAGATCCATGTGCTAACGAACTCAACCACATTTTAGTTTTATTCCTCAATGAGAAAAGAAATAAACTAAGTCTTATGACATCATCTGATACACCATCATATTTTAATGTAGTGCACAATTCTAGAAAATTAGCAAGATGGAAATTTGGATCTTCAGTTGGTGACCTCCAAACTGATTATTTGATACCATTTGATAATAGCAGGTTTAAGATCAAATTAATTAGCCACTATAGTAGGTTTTTTAATACTACGCTGAAGTTCATCGACCGTTGGGTTGGCATAATCTCGTAAATGTCTAAACTCTTGATGAATTTCAAAATTTTGATTGTTTTGGTTTTCCATTTCTATAATTTTTTTAGATTTTTGAAGATTTTTTATTTTTTTGGTTTTTCTGATTTTCTTAACACTTCTCTCTAATTCAAAATCATAGGGAACTAGTCCTTCTGTACCCAAACTACGCATACACTTAACATAAAATAAAATTAAAATAAACACAAAATAAAATACATTAACTGTTAGAGTTTAAGAATGAATTTCTAAAAATATAAATTTGTTTTTAAATCAATTAATTTCTCCCCGAAAACATGAACCCGACTGTCTATGTGCAACAGTATAACAATGACTTTTATTATAATTTTCACTTATATTTTCTTATTTTACAACAGTGCCAAAAACTTGATCCTGAAGAAAATAAGAATTTACCTTTTCAATTTATATATATATTGGGATATTACGCAAGTGTATGTATCATTATCAAGTAATATAGGACTTTTTGATTAAGACCTGAATATTGAACCCACATGGAGAATACACAATATGCACTTTTGAGCAACAACTTTCTATTCTAAAAATGCAATTACTTAAACTACAAATATTTTTACAGAATTAAAATTCAAATCTTTTTGGTATTTTTGATATATTGACAGAATAATAATATTTAAAAAGATAACTTGAGTTTATGTAAAAGAAAAGTACTAAATTTGAAAAATATCTTTCTCCTTATCATGAATCAGTAATAAGTATATGAATTCTATTATGGAAGTATGCAAATTTTGTTATGCTAAATAAGAGCAATTATATTCTTTACCCTTACAAGAGATGTTATCAAGAACATTGACTAATTTAAAGTTTGAATAGTTCCAAAGACCAGCTAGACAGGGAAGATACCAGCTCTCACTCTAAAGTTCTCTCGATTCCCTCCACCTGGGGGCTAACATCTCATATCAGAACCTAAAAAAATAAATCAAGTTGCGGGTTTTAAGCTCACTCTAGAGTTCCCTCAATTCCCTCCACCTAAGGGCTAACATCTCGTATCATAACCTAACAATAAACTAAGTTGGGGGCTTTAACTTGTCACTTTAAAGTCCTCTAACTCTACACCCTTCAATGAATATTTTCCTATTTATTTGCACTAACTTTAAAGTCCTCTAACTCTACACCCATCAATGAATATTTCCCTATTTATTTGCACTCAATAATAAAACTCTACACCCTTCAATGATTATTTCCCTATTTATTTGCACTAAATCATATGAATTACATTTCTATTCATACAACCTCATGTGATTCTTTCCAATTGTTGACTGATAAAATACCAGCCCGGTTCTTACATGTTCTCACAACAAATTTTAACATCTGGATTAGCCAAATCAAGAAGTAAATGAAGTTAATGGATTTAAATCATTATAACTTCTTCCAATATTAAAGATCAAAACTCTCCACAACTTCCATCCAAAATTTAATTACTTGTCATTTTTAGGAGAAAGATAAAGCAAACTACTTAGAATTCATGGAGAAAATAAAACCACACTTTAGTTTAAAAGTAGAAATCACTGTTAAATCAACAAGAAGTCTCAATTAAAACCAAAAGTAGTTTAAAAAAAAAGATAAAAAATTATCTCAAATCCTCCACCAAACTCTTGAAGTTTTTTTGAATCTCTTCTCTTTAAAACACTCTCAACTCTCAAAATAAAACTAAAAATAAAAAGGATAAAATAAATTTTGTGGTGCTTGAATCTCTCCATAAGATTCTCAATGATCTTCTTCTCAGAACTCTAGCACTCTCTCCCTCTTCAAGAGCCCACTTCAAATGTTAATACTTCCTTCTTTCATAAATCTCCAAATGGAGCCATCAAAACTCTTCAAATTGTGTCCACATTCAATGAATCCTCCCAAGGATGCCTCCTTTCACAAGTTTTTTAATAATATTTTCATTCTTAGTGGTCATAACTACCCTCTTAAGCTAATAGGTGCCCTAAATAATTCTTCAAAATTTGGCCAAGGTGCCCCAAATACTTCTTCAAAATTTGGCCAAATGAAGAAAACCGCCAAATAACTGTCTCTAGCGCTTAAGCGAGGGGCCTCTTGTGCTTAGGCGTGGCCTTCTCTGTTTNTATATATATATATATATATATATATATAGCTGCTGTACAAAACTTCTTCAAAGGGATGGATCCCCTAAGATATTTCACTGCTTCCACTGTCACTTTGATTACCAAGAATCAAATCAGGAAAGGCTGGGGAGATTTTAGACCTATCAACCTACCTAATGTGATATCTAAAGTAATCAACAAGATGATTGTTGCTAGACTCTAACCCCATCTTCAACAAATCATCAGTAACAATCAGGTGGCTTTTGTTAAAGGAAGGAATATCACTAAAAATATTTTGCTAGCTCAGGAACTCTTATTAGATCTAGATATAAAATGTAGAGGCAATAATATTATTTTCAAATTGGCCATCAAAAAGGCCCATGATACCATTAACTGGAACTTCATTTTGGAAACTCTGGCTGCTAAGGGGTTTCTCTGGGGATTTCATCAATCTGATCAGAAGATGGCTCAAATGTAATAGCCATTCTATTTTAAACAATGAGAAGAGCCATGGATTCTTGAGTGTTTCCATAGGAATCAAACAAGGAGACCCTTGTCCCCCACAATCTTTATTCTGGCTATGGATTATTTATCAAGCTTCTAAACCACATGTTTGCTTCTTCTCCATATTTGGCCTATCAACACAACTCTAATATTGTTGTGAAGTAAGCTGTCTTATGTAGATGATGTTATTATTTTCTCAAAGCTACAAAGACTGCTGTGGAGACTCTGTACCAAGGACTCCAAAATTTACTATAGACTTCAGGTATGGACCTTAACAAATAGAAATATCAAATTTTTATTAGCTACAAATAGCTCCACATATAAAGCAATGGATTTTCCAGTACACTGGTTTTAGCTTGACCTCTTTACTAATCAATTATCTTGAAGTACAGTTAATTAGAGGTAGAACCAAGCAAACTAAATTTAAAGATGTTATTGACCATATCAAAAATCAATTTCAATGTTGGACCAATTCCTTCTTCTCTAATGGAGGAAGAATCACTCTCTTTAAAAGTATCTTGATTGGCATTCCCTCATATGCCCTTGAAATGCTCACAATGAACAATGAAACTCATGTTCTGCTGGGTAGAACTTTTAATAAATTCTTATGGGCTAGACAGAAGAAATAATTTCATTGGCTATCTTGGCAAAAGCTTTGTAAAGCACTTCATGCTGGTGGTCTGGGTTTTAAAGATTTCCAACAACTAAGCTTCATAAATCTATGCAAACTTTGGATTAAATTTAGGGCCCAAGACAATCTATGGGCACTTTATATTAAAGGGAAAACCCGCAGATCTATTCATCCTAATCAGGCTATTAAAAAACTTGGGGATTCCAGGCTTTGAACTAAATTACTGGATGTCAGAACTCAAGATGAAGACTTGTTTATATGGGAACTAGGAGAAGGGCAAATCAATTTTTGGTTAAATAAATGAACTTGGAATGGGGAGAAGCTGTCTTGTTCCACCTCCAACCCCAATTATCTAACAAAGGTGAAGGAGTATTGGTCAGATAATTAATGGAATTGCAACATTTTGAATACCATTTTAAATGAGGAATAGATGCAATGGGTAAAGAATACCTCCATTTTTCCTGAGCAAAAAAGATAAATCATTACTAAACAAGCTTCCTAAAAAAAACTGTCAGCATCAACCAATCTTGTGGGGAAAAACAATTTGGGGTAAGTGGTTCACACCTCTATGTCATTTTTCTGCTGGAGATTATGGCAATCCTTGCTTCCAATTGATGATATCCTCAAAATAAAAGGGCTAAGGGGGTCCTCTTGCTGCTACCTATGTAATGGTGAAGAAGAGAGTTTAGAGCACTTATTTTTCTCTTATGCTTTTTCTCAAAGGATTTGTTTTGATCTACTAAATCAGCTTAACATTAATACTCTTAAAGTCAGCTGGGATAAATTCCTGTGTTTCTGAAAGGAATGGCAGGAAGCTAACTTGATAATCATTCCTTGTATAGTTGTCTGGTTCATTTGGATGTGTACAAATCATGCCAAGTTTGACAATATCAAACCTTTGGGTAAGTCAGTGGTGCTCAATTGTACTTGCTATATACAGAAAATCGTTAAATACTAGCAGTTTCCCAATTTATTTTATAATTGGGTGCCTGATGAGAAAGTTATGCAGATTTGCAAGCCAGATTTCGTTCTTTGGACCCCACTCCCTTTTCTTGGCAGAAAGTTAATAGTGATGGAAGCTTTATTAGGGAGTCTTCTGCTTTTGGGGGAGCTTTTAGAAACTCCCTAGGGAAGTCTTTTCTGTACTATTCTTCCCCAACTTAGGCTTATCACGAAATGAAAACTGAGAAGATAGCCATCTATTGGGCCATAAATTTTGCTCATCAATGTAAAATCGGCCATCTGATTGTGGAATCTGATTCTAGTACTTGTATCAGGATGCTAAAAAAAGAAGAAAATTCCCCTTAGCATATTCTCAAGTGGCTAAATAAACTTAATCAGTGCTTAAACAATTGTAGAGTGAAATTTCATCATATTCTTAGAGATGGAAATGGTCCAGCTCAATGTTTGGCTTCCATGGGGAGGAATATAGAAAAATTTTCAGTGGGAATTGTACCTTCATCATAACTAGCTTTACTTTAACATGGGGATAGTTTGCCCATTCCTTATCTTCATTGTATGTAAAGGCTTATATGTATATATATATATACTTGTAAGTCTACAAATATATATATAATTCTATATGGGAGAACAGGGGTCCCTTCCCAAAGTTTAATCAGAAAAAACTCTAATGAAAGGTAGAGCGACAAGGTCTCCTCTAAGCAGTAATTCTAAATGAGGGGTAGGAGAAGTGCCTACCCAAGGGAGCTCAGAGTGTATGCTAACATTTGTTAGCCAGTGGGTAGGTCTATTTCCTTCTCTCAATATATGGGAGAAGGAGGTGCTAATACCCTCACTTAAAGAGTAAATACTTTGGATCTATTGCAGCAGGTACCATGGAGTAGGTGTACTCCCTTCAATGATATAAATTAGGACCATGGAACCTGATTCTATAATTAAGGAGGGAAAACCACACTTCTGGGTCATAAACATAGCCCAAAATATAGCCAGATTTTTAGCCTCCAGGGGATCCATAGCTCTTAGAGGAGAATGGAAATAGAGTAAACATTTCCCTTTGTTACTTCTGAACACCCCTCCTATTCCAGCATAAGGAGTAGAACAACTTCCATCAGTAATAACTTTAATTCCACCATTAGGGGGAGAATCCCAATGAATAAGTGCATACTTAATTTTTCTGGGTAGACAATAGGAAGTGCTGTAAATTATTTCAGGAATCTTTCTATGACAATACAATTTCTGCAAGTAGCTAAAGCAGTTAGTAGTAATGGTAGCAGCTTCTACATAGGTGTCTTCATATTTTAGCTTATTTCTATCCATCCATATGAACCAGGCTATGATACAAGGAATATGGGGTAAAGCTCGGGCCTGCCAATCCTTCTAGCTAAGAGAGAAATCAATCCAAGACAGCTAAACAATATCTAACTTCAGTTTGGGCTTCAAAAAGTTCCAAACTTGCTGAACAGTGGTACAGTGAAAAATTAAATGCTGAATAGTTTCCTTTTGGGATTTACATAACCCACATCTAGAAGGGTCTCTCAAACCTTTTAACTTCAGTATGTCATTTGTGAGAAGAAAGCCATGAAATAATCTTTAAGAGAAAAATTACATAGAAGGGGAAAGGAATTTATTCCACACAAATTTGCCCCAATTTACTTCTTGTTGTGGAAAACATAAGTTAGATATGGATGCTGATAAAGACTGGGACACCTCCTTTTTCACAATCAGTTTATCTTTACTTTTTCTATCAATGCTGCATTTTAATACTTTCTGTAGGAGTATGCTATCCAGTATGTTTTGTAGAGCTTGCTGATTCCAATCACCATTGAGCCATAACTAAGCTACCTGAGTTGAAGGATTAAAGTGGGAAAGAGATGAGGGGTTGATTAACCAGTCCAATTATCCAACCAAATATTAAGCTTGCCCTCTCCTAATTTCCAAATAAATAAGTTTTCAGCCTGTGAACTTACCTTAAGCATATTAGTCCAGGCCCTGGAATCATCTAGTGTTTTAGTGACAAGGGAACGATGCATTTCTCTGCAGTATTTGCCCTTCAAGAATTTAGCGCAAAGAGAACTTTGAACTTTGAACATAATCCAAAGCTTATAGAAGTTGATTTGGGAGATTTGTTGTATACTTTTGAACCCCAGCCCACCAGCTTTAGTGCTTCCACAAAGTTTTTGCCACCTGGTCTAATGCATTTGTTTCCTTTAACCTGCCCACAGAGAACTATTAAACATTCTTTCCAGAGTTAATTGGGTGGATTTCTTCATTACAGAAACCTAAGAGATATAGGATGGAAGAGCTGTCAAGACACTTTTGAGAAGAGTAACTCTACCCCCATTGGAAAGGAAGGAGTTAGCCCAGTAGTTCAGCTTGTCCTAAATTTTGGTGACACACTTATCAAATTGGACTTGCCTTGTTCTACCCTTCAATAACAAAGTGCCCAGGTATTTTAAAGGCAAAGAGCTGGAACAGAATCCACAGAGTTCTGCAATCCAATGCTTGATTTTAGGCTTAACTGCTTTGTTAAACACCAATTGGCAGTTCTTTGTGTGGAATTGCAGACCAGAACATTCCTGAAACTTCTCCAGGCGTTGAAGATCCAGTTTAATAGCTGGTTTTGTTGCTTTGGAAAAGATAATAACATCATCAACAAATCCTAAATGATTAACAGTAAGGTTAGATCTATGTCTGTAGAGTGTGTGAGGGGATGAAACCATAAGCTGATTCAAGAGTTTAGAGAGGTAATAAAAAATAATAATGAATATAGTAGGAGGTAAGGGGTCACCTTGCTTGATTCCTCTAGATGAAGGGAAGAAACCATGAGATTTACCATTTATGAACACTGATTGAGAGTTGTTTCTTAGCCATATGTGTATCAACAAGATAAATTGATGAGTAAATCCCTTAGAATATAGCACTTCCTCAATGAACTCCCAGTTAATGGTACCATAAGACTTTCTAATGTTCAATTTAAATATTAGGTTCCCACCTCTGCATTGCTTATCCAGATCTATCGCTAATTCTTGAGCCAACAGAACATTCTCCACTATGTTTCTCCCTTTTATGAAAGCTGGCTGATTCTCACTAATGAGATGGGGTAGATGGGGTTGGACTACTAATAATTTTAGAGAGCACATTTGTAAGGTTGATAGGCCTGAAATGATCCCAAGAAAAGGCAGAAGAAATTTTGGGAATTAGGGTTATAGTTGAGAATTTAAAGTAGTTGGGAAGATCCAAACCTCTGAAGAAACCTTGGACAACCTTAATAATGTCATCTTTGATGATCCTCCATGATTTCTTATAGAAATCAGCAGAAAAGCCATCAGGGCCTGCCACTTTGGAGCTATCAATGGAAGCCAAGGAGACCAAATTTCCTCTTCCCCAAGAATTGAAGCCAGGTCCAGCCCCCTAGTATAGTTCTTATCCATGCAAAACAATTCTTGCTGAATAGAGAGCCTTAAAACTGGAGGTTGGTTAAATAGTGTTTGGTAGTAATTGACAACACTGACAGCAATCAGGTCTTCAGAATGGAGCCACTGTCCAGCAGTATCCTTAATCTTATGTATCGTATTACACTTTCTTCTATAATTAATACAAGCATGAAAATATTTTGAGTTTCTATCCCCCTTACAAAATCTGGTCTTTGCAGCTTTTTGGGCATAAAACTTCTCCTGCATGCAGATGGCATTCATCAAAATTTCATTTACTAATGTTAAATCCTTCTCCAACTCTGGGTTGGCCTCTAAACCAGCTTCCAAATTAGCAACTTACTTTTTAGCTTCCAACACTTTCAAGTTGATGTCTCCCACTATATTCCAATTCCAGTTAGATAAATGCTTTCCTAACTTCTTTTGCAGTTGCCATAACTTAATCAGAGGTTTAGAGTGATGGCAATCCCTCCAAACCTTAGTGACCTAATTAAGAAAATATTTATGAGAAGATCACATATTGAGGTTTCTAAAGCTTGACTTGTGCTTAGCATTAGATGTAGAAATAGTCAGAAGCAGTAGTCTGTGATCCGATCCTGTCATGCTGAGATGTTGCACTGAAGTATGTATGAACTCACTAAGCCAAAGTGAATTCCAAAAAATTCTATCTAATCTTTCCCAAAGAGGAACCCTCCTCTTGGTAAACCTTGGACCATAAAAACCAAGGTCATAAAGACCAGCCAAGTTGCTTTTATCATTAAAGTAATTCATCTAGTTAATATTAGGAGGGTTGCCTCCCAAATTTTCATAAGGGACAAAAATACAATTAAAGTCCCCACCAACCATCCAAAAAGAGTTGCAATAGCTGCTTGTAGCAATTAAACTATCCTAAAGCTCCTTTCTAGCACTTGGAGAGCACCCAACATAAACAAAAGTTGCCAGACCTTCCTGACCCCCAAATTGAAACTTGATATGGAGAAATTGTAGGTGATCCCACAGGATGTTGCAAGACACGTCCTTCCTATGTAACACCAAAATTTTGTTATTCTAATTAGAGAGATGTAAAAAATAGGGAATTTATTAATAACTCTCTGGGAGTTTTTAGAGACCATTCACTCCAAAATAGCCATCAGCCAAAATTTATGCATCCTTTTCAAGGCCATAAGTCTGTTAAGGGATTTAGGATGTGCCAATCCCCTATCATTCTAGCAAAGAATATTCATCATCCAATAGATATTGGTATGCCCCTCCTTCTAGCTTTATCCATATCCTCCTTAGTTTTTATATGGGATTTTCTATCCCTAAGAGTGTAAGTTCCCTCCTTTACAGTATTCAATACCTGGATGCCCTTCTTCCTTTTTCTAGATTTTTGGACAAGCCATTCATCATCCAATGCTGTCTATAAAGCCTCAATTATTGTAGTATCAATAGGGTGATCCCTATGGGCCACCTCTTCCCTATCATTTTGATTTGTTTGAAGCACAGGAGTATCTATTTCATTATCAGTTTTAGCACTAGCACAATCTGTGTTTATTGCTTCTGTTATCATCTGGTTGGTAATTAGAGGATGTGCTTCTGTATTGGCATTACTACATGGACTTTTAGCATCCTACTGGTTTTCAATTCCATTGTCATCTTCTTGGACTAGGTTAGTGCCTTGAGGGCCAGCATCCACAATGACCTTGGTAATATGATGATTTACTGGATTATCATTTTCCTCTTCTGTCAGATGCCCATCCAGGGATTCCATAGAGAAAGCATTAGCCTCCTTATGGACCCCACTAGTAGACCTTCTAAGATGGGGATGGAGTTTATAACCTTTTTTATCAGTATGCCCAAACATGGTGCAGTGGAAACAGTAGTAGGGCTTCTGGTCAGCAACTATCTTTTGCCAATAGCCATTGTGCTCAGTCCCCATCCATATTTCCTCAACAGCAGGGAAGGTTATGTCCCTTTCTACTAAGATTCTAGCAACTGAAGGTCTGGAGAGGCTGTAAGTAGGAACATGCAATTTCAGAGGTTTACCCAAGGCTTGGCCAATATTAAACAGAACTTTATGGTTGAAGAAATGTAGCTTTAATCTTGGAAGTTTGAACCAAATGGGAACTATAGGGAGCTCCTTACTTGGGTCAAACTCAGTGGACCATTTCAAGATCTTCATAGTATTACCTTCTATCTGTAAGAGCTGTTCGGAGAATATTCTAGCATAATCATTCTCTTTTGAAAGGTTAATTAGGATGTGCTTACCATCACTAAGGTGCACCCTCAATGCACCTTTGAGTTTAATGCCATCAAAATATTTCCTTATAGCTTCCATTTTAGGGTGTCCCAGCTGAAACTTGCCTATAAGAGTAAATTTACCGACCTCAGTCAGATTCTGGATATCCATATCATTATAAATGACAACCACTTTCCCATTCTTCCTACTCAGAGGTTTAATAATCGAGTCAGCCACCTCATGGTAGCTCTGAGGGAATACAAGATCGTCAAAGTCTTTAATAGTAGCAACTCCTTTACCGACTATATCAACAAATGTGTCCTTAGCCCATTGAATATTTGTGGATAAATCCATATTGTTTAGCTCAGCCATAATAGCTCAGCCTCAATGGAACGGTATCAAATTAAAAAAAAAGGTTTTCCCAAGAAGCAGGAAACCCCAGAAACCTAGCTAGAACTAGCAAAGGAAAAGAGAACAGCCACAGGAAAGGGAGAAAACTAAGAAGTCGAGAGCATATAGCTACCACAAAACTTAGGAAATCCATATAAACCCTAGTAGCGCAAACTCCAAGCCAACCGCCTTGTTTTGGTGGGGGACTACATTCCCACACTATTTTGTACTCCTTCTCCCTTTATTAACATGTAAGGATCCATGAGTAGCTCTTTTTNATAAACCAACAACAGAGCATTTAAAACCAGCAAGTAAATGATCATTGGATCCTCACAATATTTGCATTTAGGAACTTGAAACATAAAACCAGCAACTAAACACTTAAAATTAGCAATAACATATAATTGAAATATTGTTTATATTTTTCCAAAATATGTAAGGATGTATTCATGTGGAGAGGATCCCATTTCAAATTTATGTAAACAATTTGATAGACATAAGATGCAATAGTTGGAAGAATGTACCTGACCTTACCTTAGACACAGCAGGGACACAACAAGCAGCTTCAATCGAATGAGGAAGAGATTGNTGATAGACATAAGATGCAATAGTTGGAAGAATATACCTGACCTTACCTTAGACACAGCAGGGACACAACAAGTAGCTTCAGCCGAATGAGGAAGAGATTCGGGCGCTTCTCCTGCGTGTGTGAGGAAGAGGGAGGTCGAATCGAGTTGGGTGCCGCGTGAGAGGAGGACGATGGCCTCGATGGGAGCTTACGAACAGAGAGTTCGCAAACTTTGGTTCGTGAATGAGCGGAGACCAAAACTGTCGGGCGAGGAAGAAGGTGACGGAGGGCTTCTGGTCACACAAACGAAGAGGACCGGGGAGCCTCTGTCGCGCGAGAGAGTATAAGAGGCGAGAGGGATTTCGGTCAAGGGTTTGTCGAGCGCAGAGGGAGAGCAGGATTGAGCAGGCAGCAGATCTGCTTCGATCGGGGCTTCGATCCAGTCGCCGAGATNTCCTCCACCAAACTCTTGAAGTTCCTTTGAATCTCTTCTCTTTTACAACACTCTTGACTCTCACAATAAAATCAAAAATAAAAAGGATAAAGTAAATTTGTGGTGCCTGAAAATCTCTCCAAATGTTTCTCTTAAAACTCTCCATTTTTTAGTACTTTTCAGAACTCTTCAAAAAGTTTCAACTTTTTTTTGGTATAAATCTCAAAGACATGCCTTGGTAACTCTTCAAAATGAGTCTAAATTTGATGTATTCTCCAAAAGATGCCTCCTTTCACAAGTCTTTTAACCATATTTACGTTTCTAGTGGTCATAACCACCCTCTTTAGCCGATAGGTGCCTCAAATGTTTGTTCAAAATTTTGTAAAATGAAGTAAACCATCACATAACTGTCTATGGAGCTTAAGAGTGGCGCCTCTGAGGCTTAGGCGTAGCCTTCTCTGTTTCACCGGCGCTTAAGTGTCGGATATGGTGCTTAAGCGCCAAAACACTTTACAATTTTCACATTTTTGCTCCAAATTTGATCCTTTTTCACTCCTTTTAGCATTTTTCACCTTTTTACTTGTACCTGAAAGAAAAACACACAAATTACTTCCATTAAAGTATAATATCTCAAAAATAGGTATAAAAATGTGTCTAAAAACACTATATCTTTTAGGTGTATCATCCACAAAGACCTAGCTGACCTGCAACTTTGACTTGATTGGCCACCATGGCCCGTTCGACCGATCACTTGCATCATATTGCATGTTATTGCATGTTTTGCATTATCATATTGCATGTTATTGCATGTTGTGCATGATCATAATGCATTTATGCTTGTTTGCATGTTGTATTTCATATGTGTTTGCATTTTGCATTTGCACACCTTCGGGTCAATGCCTTCTCGGCATACCCATTTGTTCGGGCCACTGCCGTCACAGTATGCCTATCTCTAGGTCACTGTCCCATCAATATAATCATTATTTGGGTCGTTGCCGCTACCGCAAGCTTGCTCCTTTTGAGTCACTACCCTCACAACATACTCACCTTCACCACTTTAGTGCACTTATCATATGTATGTTGCATATCCTGCATGTTTGCATATGTGCTCGATGAGTGCCTCTCGGGTAAGGTGTAATTCCTCTTTATAGGGATCTATTTACTCTATGCAAACTCACCTATAGTCGGTGTCTGCTAGTTTCATGGCACCCTGGGTTCCCAGACAGGTGTAATTCCTCTTTATAGGTAGCATGTTTTACCTGTACATCCCATTTTTGTGTGTCATGTTGCTTGTAACATCCTTTCCTTCACTTATATAGTGTGTGTTTGCTTTCTTTGGTGTCCATTGTGATTGCCTTGTACTTTAATCGAGCAGTCATAATGTGGGCTTTATACATGATTGTTTGTTTTCCCCTTTCCTCGATGGCTTGTCCTCCTTGCTAGGAGAGTGACCCTGTAATGGTCGCGATGCCTTAACGAGCATTTCTTGTTGGGTTGATCCCGATGAGTAATGCAAGTTAAGTCATCGGGAATGACAAGAGTATGAGTACGTTAAAGATCTAATACATCTAACTTATGTCATCACTCTTCGTGACACCCTTTAGATCCTTTGGATCTTTATGAAGGGGTCGATATGGCGACCCTGTCAAAGTCATACTATACCCAAACTTACCATGTACTTAGATACTAGGCTGACACACTTTTTGTTAAATGGTATGCTAGGCTAGGATTTTGGGTGTTATGTAGTCTTTTTTATGCCTGATTATTATCCNTCCTTAAATGACCTTTTGAATTATTCTGTCCAAGGATGGTTGAACAGATGATCCTGAAGGTCAAAAGAGTTGTTCATACTTTCCCAAACTAGAAATGGGTAAAGTGTGCCAACAAAAGAAGGGTAATTTGGTCAAGAGGGATATGGACACATTACCGATATATGAAGATAATATTTTCTTGATTTTAATGGAGAGAAGCGGATATGAACACATTACCGATATATGAAGATAATATTTTCTTAATTTTAATGGAGAGAAGCTCGGATATGAACACATTACCAATATATGAAGATAATATTTTCTTGATTTTAATGGAGAGAAGCTAATCACCAGCAGAGTCGCCAGAAGCCATCGGCACTATTTTTGGTGTAGGGTTTGCCGTAAGAAGCTGTCGGTCATCGAAATTGAAATCTCGTTGCCCGCTTCAGAAGGACGTTAAAAAAAATTTAGTTTTTTNGTTCTATATATATATATATATATATATATATATATATATATATATATGTATATGACTGTAAAAAAAAGATCAAGACCCATTCAACCAGACAGGAAATAGTAGATGGATAGCAGCTTGATCAATAGTGAGCTGGAGCCTTAAAGGAGAGCCGAGGATTTCAGTTCTGAATTTTGAGATAAGGAATTTGAAGTTTGTCTCCTTGTGTTAATAGTTGTAGAGGGAGAGGGAGGGTAGTTGAGACCACTACATGGCTCAAGTTTGAGCCCTTCAATGCCAAGAAATTTGCAGGCCTGTTGGCTTCCCTACAATTAAAATTTATTTGGAACTTGATCTCAGTGATAATCTTCTTTATTCTATAGATCCACTGGTTTATGTGCCAAGGGGGGGAAGAGGTGGCAGTGACTAGCTCCACCAGGTGTGAAGAGTCCACTTCAGCAATAATACAAATCCACTTGACTTCCTTAGCAATTTTTAATGCCCAGTAAAGAGCAGCAGCTTCTGTTTCCAAAGCATCTTCTACAATATAGGGGCTTAAAATAAACCAAAACTTTTCCTGTGTGATCTCTGAAGATACCTCCAATACCAGCTTTCTTATTTGTGAAACTTCCATCAGTGTTTATTTTAATGAAAGGGTGAGGAGGCTTCTCCCATCTAACCTTAATAACCATAGGATGTTGAGTATAAGTATTAGTCATAACCTTCAAAATCTGAGGGAACCTCTTCCAATTGATCAGCTTATGTAAATAGGCCTGGTAGTTAGCTGCCACAGAATCAGAAGGAGACACACTATCCTCATGCTTCACCTTGTTCCTAGCATTCCAAATAAGCCAAGCAACAATGAAGGGAAAAGGCATCAGGTTGATTTCCTGCCAGTCTCTCAAGCTGTCTTTTAAATTTCCCCAGCCCACATTCAACAGGTTCAGGTTACTGTTAGAGTTCAGCTTATTCCAAACCTCCCTAGCAAAATTGCATCTGAAAAAGAGATGATCACTGGATTCTTGATTGTTATTGCATAGGTGACATCTTGAGGGGCCTTTTAATCCATTAAACTTCAATATGTCATCTGTTGGGATTAAATCATTTAGGACTCTCCAAGAAAAGAACAACATGGAAGGAGTTAAGAATTTTTGGCACTTGCTAATATTCCACTTGCAATCTTCCCATTTGAATAGATTATTATATATGTCCTTTGAAATGCTGGATCTGGTTCTTTTAATTAGATAGATTTGGTATTTTCTATTTCTATCAAACTGGATTTTAGAGATACTTCTAGCAGCAGAATCTTTCAAGATTTTGTTCAAGGCATCCTCAGACCACTCATTTCCATTCCAACAGTCTTTAACCAGTAAATCTTCATCTTTTTCATTCTGTAGGGGCTCTAATTGATCAGCAGGACACCAGTTGTCCTTCCAAAAGTTGATCTCTCCCTTTCCCAGCTCCCACATAAGATATTTGTCAATCTCCTCTCTCCCTTTAAGTATATGTGTCCAAATCTTGGAGTCTCCAACCTTCTTGGTAACATCTCCAGGGTGAACATTTTTACAGTATTTTGCCATCATGAAGTTAGCCCACAGGCTTTCATTTTGTCTAAATCTGAGCCATAGTTTACACATGCTGGTTTGCTACATATGATGTAGACGTTTAAAACCCAAGCCACCAGCTTCATAAGGTTTAGCCACTCTTTGCCAGCTAGCCCAAATCATTTGCTTCCTGTTTCCAGCCCAAAGAAATCTATTAAAAGTTCTCTCCAGCATCAAAGTGGTGCTTCTTTTCATATTAGCCACTTGGAGGGTATAGAGGGGGATAGATGTGAGGATGCTCTTTAGGAGGGTGATCCTACCCCCATTAGATAAGAAAGAGTTAGTCCACCAATGAAGGGTGGAATTGATTTTGTCTATAACCTCATCAAACTGTGTCTGTTTGATTCTACCTCTAAATAATTAGGTGCCCAGATAATTAAAAGGAATGCTCATGGTAGACAAGCCTGTGAATTTTGCCATCCACTGCTTGATTGGAATAGGAACTCTCTCGCTTGCTAGAAATTGGCATTTTTCTCTATTAACTTTCAGCCCAGATACTTGTTGAAACTTGTTCAAACACTCTTCAAGGTATCTAGTTGCTCCCTTGGTTGCCCTTGTGAATATGAGAATGTCATCAACATAAATAAGGTGTCTTATATCCATCTTAGCTTTATTGTGATAGACATTGAGCCTATTCCTTTTCTCATGGACATCAATGAGTTTTGATAGATAATCTAAGACCAGAATGAAAATAGTTGGGGAGAGAGGGTCACCTTGTTTAAGGCCTCTATTTGCTTTGAAAAAACCATGAGCTTTCCCATTTATGAGGACTGAGTTGGCATTAGCCTCTAACCATCTTTTAATGGTCTGGCAGAACTCCCCTGAGAATCCTCTAGCCTCCAAACATTCCATAATAAATTCCCAATTAACCATATCATAAGCCTTCTTTAAGTCCAGTTCATAAATAACATTTCCTCCTCTGCATGGTCTCTCCAAATCTTGTAATAGTTCTTGAGCTAGTAAAATTTGGTCCCCCTATACTTCTCCCTTTCACAAAAGCTGCTTGATTGATGCTGATCAACTGGGGTAGAACTGGTTGAAGTTTGCTCACCAGAATTTTACTGATAATTTTGCTGATAACATTGGTAAGGCTTATAATTCTGAAGTGACTCCAGCAGTTGTTAATATAATTCTTTGGAATGAAAATAATTGAAGAAGTATTGAAGTAATTAGGGAGAGGATGGCCTTTGAAAAGTGTTGGATAGCTTGAATAACCTCCACCTTAATCTCCCCCCATGCTTTTTTGTAGAAGTCTGCAGTAAATCCATCAGGACCAGCTGATTTACTGCTGTCAATGGATAGCAAGGCTCTCTTAATCTCCTCCTCGTCAGGAATATCAGTCAGCTTTAAATTAGCAGTAAACTGTTTGCTTTCTGAGAACAATTGTTTATATATATGGCCTCTGTCAGTAGTATTATCCTTCATGAGTTTCTGGCAATATAACACAGCACTTGTAGCAATCTCCTCCTCCTTCCTAATCCAATTACCATTCTAATCTTTAATGCAGTGAATTGTGTTGCATTTCCTCTGGTAATTGATACAAGCATGATAGAATTTTGTGTTTCTATCCCCTTCAGTCAATTTAGTTTTCGAAGCTTTTTGCTTAAGGAAATGGTCTTGCAAATTTGTAGCAGCAAGAACTTTCTCATTGGCCTCTAAAAGAGAAATATCATCAGTATTTCATTTGTTGTGCTCCTCTAGAGTCTGCAACTCCTGTTCAGCCTTATCCACAACCTTCATCAAATCTCCAAAAGTGGTCCAACTCCACTTTTTGAGGGCAGTACCTACCTTTTTTTGCTTTTTCCACAAGCAGATGAATGGGTCAGGATGTGACTCATTTTTCCAGTTCTCCTTAACAGCTTGCAAGAAGTCCTTGTGTTGTGACCATACATTCAGGTATCTAAAAGCACCCTTCTGACAGCAACTCTTTGAGCCAATGGTGATAACCAAAGGCCTGTGATCAGATCCAGCAAGGCTTAAATGGGTTATAGTAGTCTGCAAAAAATTCTGGATCTAGTGTTCATTTGCTAAGACTCTATCCAGTCTTTCCCACAAGTTCTTCCTTCTCCATGTGAAGGCAGGTCCACTGTATCCCATATCAAATAAACCAGTGTTTTGAATGTTATCATTGAAATTGGACATGATGACAGGATTGGGGGTTCTACCCTCCCTCCTTTTAGCAGGTGATGAAATACAGTTGAAGTCTCCTCCCACAATCCAAGCTTTATCAATAGAGCCTTGAATGTGCTGAAAGGTCTCCCACAGCTCAGTTCTAGTTGTTTTGGAGCTTCCTGCATAAACAAAAGAGGCAAAACCATCAATTCCTTCAGTACTGATATTCATATGAAGAATTTTCTGATGATTAACTAAGATAGAGCACTTCATTTCTTTCCTGCAGAAAACCCAAATTTTGTTATTTAGGTTAGTGAAGAGATTAAATCCAGGAAACACTTTTGCTATGTTCTTAGTGTTAACATGAACCATGGGTTCCAAAATGGCTAAGCACCAAAATTTTATTTTTTGTTTAGATATTTTAATCTTTTTAAAGATAAGGGGTTTGCAATCCCCCTTATATTCCAACACAGCATGTTGATCATGGGGAGGGAGGGAAAGTGGAGGGTTGGGATCTAGATCTAGTCCTTCCCCTTAGTTTGCTTCCTCTTCTTTGGGTGCTATGATCTTCCATTAAAACAAATTCCTTTTCCCTTCCTTTTTTCAGTTCTTCTTGTTTAGAGCTTCTTTTCTTCCTTATTTTTTGAATCTGCCATTCTGATTCCAATTCTTTGTTTAGTTCTATGACTATATCATCTGTAGGGGAGGCAACCTCCTCCCTAGCCTCCTGCTCCCTTGTGATCTTTACTGCCTTTATTGAACCCCTTAAAGTAGCATTCACTGAAATGGTCCCATTCTCAGTATTTCCTATCTCCTCAATCTCTCCCATTATTTCACCCTTCTTATCAAGAGAGGTCTCAACTGGCTGAGCCTGGGGAGTACCTTGATTATTAATTGGGATGTTTGTGTCTGCAATCCCAGCCACCATGGAGTTCTGAAGGTAATCTTCTTTGCTGTTATCTCTCAGTAGATGAGTGTATTCAGTGTTTGGTTCTAGCTGTGTGTATGTTGTTTTTCATCAGTTAGGTGGGTTTAGCCTTTATCATTTCTCCCTAGTATGGCCAAACATCTTACAATGTGTACAGTAATGAGGTCTTTGCTCCATGACAACATCTTGCCAAAATCCTTTCAATGAGTCTCCAATCCAGATCCTCTTGACATCAGGTAGAGTAACATCCCTCTCCACCAAAATTCTGGCAATAGCATACCTCGCTTTATTGTATGTAGAAGCATCCACATTCAAAGGTGTTCCTAATGTGCAGCCAATGTTGAATAAAGCATTTACTTTGAAGAGATGCAAAGGCAGTTTTGGTAGTTTGAACCAAATTGGCACAGTAGGGGGCTCCTGAGAAGGGTCATACTCAGGGGTCCATTTTAGGATTTTCATTTCAGATCCTGCAATGATTATTGATTGTTTGGCAAATATTCTAGCATAATCTTCTTCGTTTGTCAGCTGGATAATGAGATGTCTGCCATCCATTAAACCAAGCTTCAAGTCTGCTATATTGAGTGATTCAAAATAATTCCTCACAAGCTCCATTTTTGGGTGCCCCAAGCTAAACTTTCCAATGAGTGTGAACTTGACTTCCAAGTTTAGATCATCAAGGTCCTGTTATGTAAAAACAACAGCTCGTTCTCCATCCTTAGAGCCCACAGGATGGATGCAAGAGGCAGCACCCCTTCCAGCGGCAGTATTATGGAAATCTTGAGGGAAAACTAATTTATCAGGGTCCACCAGGGAAGAAGAAGATTTTCCCACAACCCATGCATAAGTAGCTTTAGTCCATTGCAAATTAGTCTCCAGATCTATATGGGTGGCCATAAACCCTAGCAGCAGCACCCTACCAGGTGTTCCAACAACTAAAAAGTAGAAGTATAGAGGAAGGGCTTCCAAACTTGTTCAACAGCAATGGAACAGTAACTGAACAGAACAAAGCACTCCCAAAGAAGAGCAGCAACAAAGAACCAAGAAACTAGAGCAAAAACCAAAAGCAAGAACAATTCTTGAAGGGAGAGCAGACTTCTTCCCACAGCTCANTTATATATATATATATATATATATATATATATATATATATATATATATATATATATATATATGAAATTTTGGATGGAGGTGTCTGGGAGCAGCGGGGAAAATAGGGATCCTTGCTAGGGATTCGCATCTTGGCCTCAGATTGGGTGAGATCTCTCTTCTTTTTTTCTCCTTCCTTGTTTTTACGCATGCCTGGAACTCCCTAGATCCAGATCTGGAAGTTTTGTTGGATTTTTTTGTTGTTTTTGCTGCTGGTTTTGGCTTTCAATTTTCAGATCGAAGGCTTTTTTTGCAGATTTTGGTTTTCTTTCTCTTCCTGTGTTTTTTCTATTGGTGTTGTTTTCTTGCTCTTATATCTTGATTTAGGTTTGCCTCTTTTTTCCTTTCTTCTTGCTTTTCTGTTTTCCAGATCTGAGTTTTTCTTTGCCTTTGAAAGGTTTTGCTCCTTTAATGATTTAATGGTGTAGTTTTTATTTTCTATTTTTATTTTTGTTTTTCTATATGTACCTTTGTGGATTTCTTTTGCCTCTTTTTTTTTTATGGAAAAGACCTTCGTGGAGGCTCTCTTAGGGGGCCATGCCACTAAGGTTAGCGATACAGGATTTTTTCCTCAAAATTTTCATGATGCTTTCACTTTGCGTAGAGACTATAATTTTATCCGAAAAAAAAGAAATAGAAAGGGTAAATTTGTTATGTTCATTTCAGATGAAGAATCCAATATTCTTGTGTCTTCGGCTAGACATGTTCTTGTTTGGAAGTTTTTATTTGGGCATCCTAGGTTTGAGTTGATTCATAAGGATTTTGTTGATATGAAACTTACGGGGTTATGAAAATTTGGTTTGCTAGATGGGAGTGATATCCTTATTCAGTTAGCGAATAATGAGGATTATAACCGTTTGTTCTCGAGTAGAGTCATTAAAGTTTTTGGTGTCCCCATGAAAATCTTGAAGTGGACAAAGGATTTTGATCCTAAGGAGGAACCCTCTACAATCCTGATTTGGGTGTGTTTCCCGGGATTAAAGTTTCATTTGTTCAATCATGAGATTTTATTCTCCCTTGCTGTAGCATATGGAAAACCTTAAAAGATGGATGGACCCACTTATCTATTAAACATACCTTCAAAGCCACGTGTTTTGGTTGAGCTGGATATTACTCATCCCTTTTGTGAAGAGATATGCATAGGGTTGGAATTTAAAGGTTATTGGCAAAAAGTGATTTTAGAAAAGCATACCCTTTATTGTTCACATTGTCGTATGTTTGGGCATCCTCCTACACAATGCTATAAATTACATTCACATTTAAAAAAGAACACGTCTCCTCATTTAAAGTTGTTGGGCAATCTATTGGGCCTGTTGAGCTCACAGAGCCTAATGAAGATACTAGGCTCTTTCAACAACCCCTTGAGAAACCTTCTGTTACTTTGAATATGGCTAGGCCTCATATGAGTGATCTTTGTAATAATGTTGAAAACCATTCTACTTTTCCTGTTAAAAATTTTGTGAATGTGGATTTCCCTTCAATTATGCTCCATAATCTGGCTCCGCTTTCTACTATTAACGTTAGTAATGATATTTCAAATAACTCTCATTTTCTTGTTGAAAATGTTGAAAATATTGAGATTGGGATGGAAAACATCTCTAGAGTTCTTGGTGATATTTATGGAAGTGTTGAAAATGTTCCAGACATAACTCATAATATTCCTCATTTAGATCTTGCTTCGGAGTGGATGCTTTTAGACCATACTCATAAAAGCTTAACTTCTTTTTCTCTTGAAAAAGTAATCACTGATCAACATTTTGATTGACATCTTGAAATAGATAGTAATGATTGTTTGGAAAGTGGTTATACTCTTTTTCAGAAAAATATTTTGATGCAGGCCAAACTTTCTGCTGCTAAAAATATATTAGATGAGGAATGGTTGGTTCAAAAGGCTAGAAAGAAAAAAAAAGGGATAATGAGCTGATACATCTTGATAAAGATAATATTATCTTTGATGGAATATCTCTCTCCAATGGTGACCAAGTCGGCACCTCTTCTAGATGTTCTAGAAGGGGTTGCGCTAATGTGTTAGAATATTAGGGGAGTCGGGGACCCTCCCTCCCTTAATAGATTAAAGCACTTATGTAAAGTCCATAATATTGCTATTTTGGCTATTCTAGAGCCTCTCGTCTCCACTAACAATAATTGGATTCGTAGAAGTTTTAAACGTTATAATTTCTTCTCTAACAAAAACAACAAAATTTTGATTTTTTGAAAGCATAATATTGATCTCACTATTTTTTAGGACGATGAGCAATTTGTTTTACTTCATTTTAACCATGATATTTATTCTGCTTGGGCCACTTTTATTTCTGCTAGTTCTCTTCTTCATGATAAATACCATCTTTTGCAGAAACTTACTATGATGGGGGACACTATTACTGATAATTGGCTGGTGTGGGGAGATTTCAATATGATTATGAAGTCTTTGGAAAGAAGAGTCGGGGGGAGATGCAACCCATTGCTTATCCGTCATTTCTATGATAAAATTAATGAGGCGGGGTTATTTGATCTCAGTTTTACCGGTCCTCCCTTTACTTGAAGACGGAGATCACTTGCTCAGAGGCTTAATGGTTTCTTTGGCAATAAATATTTCCTTAATAACTTTCATGTCTCTAAGGTTAGCCATTTAAATCATGCTATCTCTGATCATAATCCCCTTCTGTTATTGCTTGCTTTCACTTTTAAGCTTCCCACCTATTACTTTAAATTCCTTAACATCTGTACCACTCATGTGATTTTTCTGAATCTTGTGCAACAGATGTGGAATGTTGACTGTGTTGGAAATCCTTGGTTCATTTTGTGGCAGCTTCATAAAAAGGTCGTTGCGCATTTACGAAAGTGGAATTTAAATGTTTTCAGTAATGTTCACTTGAAAGTTAAGGAAGCTCAAGCTCAAGTTGAAAAGCTTGAGGAACAAGTAATTTGTACTCCTCAGCATGTGGATGCTTTAGCCACAGCCCATTCTAAACTCCTGGAAGCTATCTCTTTGGAGGAAAGTTTTCTTCAGCAAAAAGCTAATGATATCTTTTTTAACTCTACGGATCATAATACTAAATACTTTCATGCCTCCATTAAGCAAAGGAAGAATATTAATAATATCTTTAAGATTCATTCCCCCTCCGGCTCTTTTTATACTCAGGATAAGGATATTGGTCAAAGTGTTGTTGATTATTTCACTTATCTCTTTATGACAAGCCCTCATGTTACTCCGATCGATACTACTCTTTTTTATGAAGAACGGGAGTATGTTTCCTCTTTCTCCCTGTGTGAGGTCCCTACTGAGCAGGAAATTTTATGGGCTTTGAAGGACATTAATGCCAACAAAGCTTCGGGATCGGATGGGTTTACTTCTTCCTTTTATGTTTCTTGTTGGGATTTTATTAAAAAGGAAGTAACCCTTGCTGTTCAAAGTTCTTTTTTTATGGGAGAGGATCCCGAGAAGTATTTCACCTCTTCTATGATTGTGCTCATCCCTTAGAGTAACAATAAGTCCAGTTGGGATAAATTTCATCTTATTTCCCTCACCTCCATCATTTCCAAAGTTCTAAGTAAACTGATGCTTTCTAGACTTCAAACTATGTTACCTAAGATCATCTTGCCTCATCAGTCTGCTTTTGTTAAGGGCCGGGAAATCACTGATAACATCTTACTTGCTCAAGAGCTTATTGAAGATCTTGATAAAAAGTGCAGGGATGGTAATCTGATCTTAAAGCCTGATATTAAAAAGGCCTTTGACACTATTAGTTGGGATTTCATCATTAAAATTTTGCAAGCTCGTGGTTTCCACTTTAATTTCATTTCCTTAATTCAATGGTTGCTTCAGAATAATTACTATAGTGTGTTGGTGAATGATAACTCTTGTGGCTTCTTCTCCGCCCAGAGAGGCATCAAGCAAGGAAACCATTTATCACCAACCATTTTCATCATTGCTTTTGATTATTTCTCTCATCTTTTAAACAACATGCAGCTTAATAAGTCATACACTCATTTTCGTCATAAGTCCAAGGTTCTGGTTAGTCATCTTGCTTATGTTGATGATGTTATTCTTTTCTTTAATGCTAGTAAATCTACCATCAAGGTGTTGATGAGGGTTCTTGAGGAATTTCAACAAGCTTCTAGGTTACAGTTTAACAAAGAAAAATGTAATTTTTCTTTGGGAAGGATGTTAAAAGCTCTATTGCTTTTTGGGCTATTTCTTTCACTGGCTTTCACTCTGCTTCTCTTCCTCTCAAGTATCTTGGGGTCAACCTTTCGAGGGGACGTAGGAAGCAAACCCAATTCGATGAGGTGGTTGGAACGATTAAAAATAAAATTGATGATTGGAGGAATATTTTTCTTTCTAATGAGGGTCGCCTCACCTTGCTAAAAAGTGTTCTTTTTAGTATTCCTTTGTATACCTTGCAAATTCTTAATCTCAAGAAGAGCATTAAAATTTCTCTTGAGAGAATTTTCAATCAGTTCCTCTATTCGGGTAGCTATTCCAAAAAGCATTAAACTTGTTTTCATAAAGTTTTCAAGCCTATTTTTGTTGGAGGATTAGGGCTTAAAAGTCTTAATCAAATCTCTAATATTAATATGTGCAAGCTTTGGTTTAAATTTCGCTCCAATGATTTGTTATGGGCTAAATTCCTTTATGATAAATATTGCACTTATCAACATTCCACTGTTGTTCAATGGAAAGCTGGTGACTCTAAAATTTGGAAAGCCATTCTTAAAGTGAGATCTCTGACCCAAAATTTTATTTTTTGGGATTTTGGTGATGGCAATATCTCGGTTTGGCATGATCAGTGGGGTTTGGGTGATAATCTCACGTTGCCACAAGGTATCCCGCAAGACTTAATTATTTCGGATCTTTGGCATCAAGCTAATTGGGATGTCAATAAATTAAATACTCTTTTTGGAGCTCACAAGGCAGCTAAGATAGCTAAACTTCCTGTAAAGAATACTATGAAGGACTCTCCTTTATGGAAAACTACTGCTATTATTTTCCCTACCAAAATGCTTTACACTAATATTTATCCCTACATTACTTGGAGGTGGAGTAATGCTATTTGGAACAAGCTAATCTCTCTCTTTATATCATTTCTCTTATGGAGGATTTTTCTAAATTTTTTTCCTTTGGATGACGTTTTGGAGCTTAAAGGGTTGAAAATGGTGTCCCAATGTTATTTATGTAAAAAGGACTTGGAAACGTATGCACATATTTTTTTCCTATGTCCTTTTGCTGCTGATATTTGGAACCGTTTAGGTAACCACTTCAATTTAAAATGGTCGGTCTCTTCTTTTGTTGAGGATTATCTTTATACTTAGAAAATTGCCTTTTCCGTGGATAAAAATCTGCGGTGGTATCCTCTTGTGTTTCTTTGGTTCATCTGGGTGGCGAGAAATAAGGCTAAGTATGGTAACAATTTGTCTGCTCCTTATTTACTGTCTCTAATTTCTTGGCTCACTTCAAACGGGCATGTCGTCTCATATTTTTGTCGGGGGATATTATGCAGTCTAAAGTGGGTAGGATGGCCACCTTCAGATGGCAACCCCCACCTACAAAGTGGGTTAAATTTAATATGGATGGTAGTTGAATCTCCAATGCGTCGTGTGTGGGAGGGGTTTTAAGGAATCATTTTGGAGAGTGCTATATTATTTTGCTTCTCTGATTTGCGCCGCCTCTCCTTCGGAGGCTGAAAGTTGGGCTTTCCTTTTAGCCATGATGGTTGGGGCTCGCCTTAATTTTACTAAAATCATTTTTGAGACAGATTCTCAATCGCTTATGAATGAGTTCTACAATACCAATATGCCTTGGTGGGCTTTGCTTGCCAATATGAATAGAATTTGTGATTATATTAACACATACAAATTTATTTTTCATTTGTCTTTCTTTTACAGAGAAGGTAACACCCCGATTAATTGGTTAGCTCATTTGGCTAGGAACTCTAGTAATATTTGCTGCGGCACTTTACCCATGCTGCATCTTCGCACTCTTCTGAATGGTGATCTATTTGATTCTCCTTATCTTCGATGCTAATGCTTTGGTTTGCTATAGTCTTGAGAGGCATAACTTGTATATGGCTCACCTTATGGCCCCTCTTTTGTTTTCAATTTTTTTTGGGCATGTTAAGTTATAATTTATATGTTTTACATTTATACCACCATCATTTATTTTAGCTATGGCTATTTTGCTGGAAGATGGTTTATTTTTTCTTCCATTATACGATCTCAAATTTAACTTATTTGGCTCCCATGCATTTTTTGGCTTACCATATCACTAATATTGCTGGAGATGATTTTCTTGGTCTTTCCTACAATGGATGTAGGATGTACAAACTATAAACTAAGTCTTCTTCCAAGACTAATGTTTTCTCAGTTTAGCATACTACTAATCTACAGATTTACTTTGCTAATGCTTTCTCGACACCGTATGAGACTTTTTTGGCTGCAGGTGATATTTTCTATGATTGCAACATCTTCCAAACTGTGTAATCTACTCTTCGGCGTGGGAAAGGATCTTTTGAAGTTGCTCGTAGTATATCTTTTTGGGGCCAACTATATTTTGGGTCTCATGTACCATTCTTTTTTTACTTACTTTTTGCGTCGCATTGTACTGTGGATTTTGGAACCCCTAAATCTTAAAATGTATTTTTTTCATTTAGTTGGATCCACTATCCCTCCCATATTTTGTAACATTTTTTGAGTATTAACGGCTAAGGAGCCACAAGTAGCTCTTTTATATATATATAAACAGGATGCTGGCGGCTGGAAAAGGAGCTCTGCTAGGGTTTCTGGCAGGATGAAGGCGTGTGGCTGCTGCTTCATGTTGGTGTTGGTGGAGTTAGCTCTGCTGGCTTCCTTTGGTGAACAAAGAATTCACTGGCTGATCTTCTCTTACTGCTCCTTTAAACCTTTCTTTGGCACTGTTACATTGGTGGCTGCTGTTCCATTTTCAGTTCATTTCAGTGGCACCGTTCCATTGGTTTTTCATCTTTCTTGGTTCCACCAAATACTAGGGGAGCTATCTTTACCCATTTCCCGTGGAGTTTGAGATTTCTTCTTTGTTGAGATCCCCTTGGGGAAGAAAACTTCACTGGTTTTTCTTGCTTGCTCTCATTTTGGGATTGAGAAGTAGTTTTTCCTGACTTTCTGTTCCCTCTTGGACAGTTGTTTGCATTTTAGCTAAACTACAAGCTCCTGATTGTTTTGGAAGGGTGATGGCTTCTTCCATTGATATCTCCACAGATTGCCAATAGAGAAAAGCAACTTATGCTGGCGTGGTTGGAAAATCCAATAAAATTTTACAAGATTATGATCATTTGGTATTTCCACAAGAATTCCATGATACTGCTGCTAGAAAAGGAAGTAGTCCATGCATTCACCCTCTTGGGTCTAAAGAGGGTGAAACAGCTGTATACTTCACTACCAAGGAAATTGATGCTTTAAAGGAAGAGGTTAAGTTCACTTTGGTGGGCAAATTTCAACTAGGAAATCCTAAAATGGAGCTAGTCAAAAGCTTTTTTGAATCACTGAAGTTTATAGGCAATTGGAAAATTAGGCTTTTGGATGGGAGGCACCTCCTAATTCAATTGGTAGTTGAGGATGACTATGCAAGATTGTTTGCTAAACAATCTGTAAACATTGCTGGAACAAATATGAAAATTATCAAATGGACTCCAGGGTTTTATCCTAGTAAAGAACCTCCTGTGGTCCCCCTCTGGTTCAAGCTACCTGGCCTCCCGCTCCCCTACTTCAAGCTCAATGCTCTATTTCACATTGGTAGAACATTAGGTACACCTCTAAGAGAATAAGGCCAGACCTGGCCTTGCTATAATTCAAGTTGAAAGAGATATCACACTCCCTGAACTGAAAAGAATTTGGATTGGTTCTAATGCTGAAGGGTTCTGACAGGATATAATAGCTAAACAGAAACCTTACTATTGTGCACATTGCAAGATGTTTAGTCATAATGTAGACAAATGTTACAGATTACATCCCCCAAATGGGAAAATGGTAGGAAGAAACCAAACAGTTACTGAAAGAACTGTAACTAATGTTACAAGGAGTATTGCTGAAGAAACAATGTTAGAAAATAGCCAAGAAATAAATCAAAGGCTGGAAGAATCACCCCCAAGAATTAATGAGGTTACATCAGATGCTGATCCCCTTGGAGAGCTATCTCATCCTAACAACCAAGTTGACACCCCACTACACAGACCAATTAGAAAGGAAGATATTGAAATCAAAATTATCACACCTACATCCCCTTTGCAAGCTGAGAAGGGGAAGCAAATCATCAAAAAGATCCATGAAAAAGCTCCAAAGGAACCAATCATTACTGAAATGAAACAAACCATTGAAGAAGATTGGCAAATTAAAACAGCAAGGAAAAGAAAAAAATCAGGGATAGAAGTGAAAAAAAATACAATCTGGTTACACACTATGAAGGCTGAAAGAGCAAGAAATAGTTCTCTAAATCTTAGAGGAAGAACTAGATCAAGATCTCAACCTTCTCCACACCCTCCACTTCATGATTAATCTACTTTGTTGGAATATAAGTGGGATGGCTAACCCTCTTTCCCTAAAAACAATTTTATACCGAAATTTTAAATACAAGTTGTGGTGTATTGTTATATTTGAACTGATGGTTCACAAGAACCCTCAAAATTTGATTAAAAAGTTTGCTGGTTTCACCCATTTTGGGATCACTAACATTAAAGGATGCTAGAAAGGAGCTGTGGAATAGAAGAGAAATCAATTCAAATATTTAAATTGATCATCCATAATTTGTACACCTTTCATTCAATATGAATGGACATAAGGGTGAAGCTACCTTCATATATGTTGGCTGCACAAAGGATGATAGAAAGGAGCTGTGGAATAGGTTGATTAACATCAGCCAACAGATGGACTCCCCATGGCTGGTGGGGGGAGACTTCAACTGTATTACTTCTACAACTGAAAATTATGGAGGAAGAGTCCCAAATCCTGCCAAGCTGAATGCCTACAATGATAATATCCATAGAGCTGGTCTCTTTGATCTGGGTTTCAAGGGGCCTGCTTTCACTTAGAAAAGGGGAGCTCTTTTGGAGAGGCTTGATAGAATCTTGGTAAATGATGCATGGTTTAACCAATTCCTCATCACTTTTGTCACCCATCTTAGTATTCCTGGATCAGATCATAGACCTATACTTATAAGTATTACTTCTACTAATAATTATAACTCCTCCCTCCCTTTTAGATATCTTAACATGTGTGCTGCACACCCTTCCTGCAATAAGTACATTGCTGACTTATGGAAAGGAGTTTCACATCCTGACCCCTTTATCAAGTTAAGTTTACTGCAAATCAAAATTGCCAAAGCCCTCAGAAGTTGGAGCTGGGAAACTTTTGGAAATGTGCATGTCAAAGTCCAGGAGGCTAAAGATGAAGTCAAAACTTTGGAGCAAGGGGAACAGATTGGCAATGTGGAGGAAAAGAAACTGATGATTGCTCAAAATAGCCTTCTTAGTGCCATTGATGATCAGGAAAAATTCCTTAAACAAAAGGGAGCTATGAATATTTTCACTGATGGGGATAGAAACACCAGATTCTTTCATGCCTATATAAAATATAAAAGAAAGTTCAACACAATCCATGCTATTTAAAATGCCAATGGCCAGTGGTTACATGACAATACTGATATTGCTAATGATGCCATAAGTTTTTACAAAGATTTGTTAAATCACGATCATAACTTCAGACCCCCTATTGAGAAGGCACACTTCCTTACTGAACTGAACTACACTGCTAGCCTCAAGCTTACAGATATCTCCAATGAAAAGGAAATTTGGAAGGCAATCAACTCCATAGAAAGCAACAAATTTGCTAGCCCTGATGACTTCACTACTGAATTTTACAAGAAGTCCTGGGAGATTATTAAGGCTGATGTTATTGCTGCAATAACAAGCTTCTTCCAAGGCAACAATCTTCCAAAGTATTTTTGTGCCTCCACCATTGTACTGATTCCTAAATCTGATATACAGCAGAATTGGAACCATTTCAGGCCTATCTATTTGACAACTGTCATTAGCAAAACCATCAGCAAAATCATTGCGAATAGGCTACAACCTCACCTAAATTCCATAATTAAACTCAATCAAACAGCCTTTGTGAAAGGTAGGTCCATCTTTGATAACACTCTTCTAGCTTAAGAATTATTACAGCACTTGAACAAAACTTGTAGAGGGGGCAATATGGTATATAATCTGGACTTAAGGAAAGCTTAAGATACCATAAGTTGAGATTTCATAATGGATGTCCTTTTTGTCAGAGGCTTTAACATTAATTTCTGTCACCTGATTAGGAGGTGGCTACATAACAATGAACACTCTATTTTGATAAATGGGCAAGGGAGTGGTTCCTTCACTGCTACTAGAGGGTTAAAGCAAGGGGATCCATTATCACCTACCATTTTTATACTTGCTATTGGTTACTTATCTAGAATTCTTGATGAAGCTCTTCTGAATCACAGTCACATCAGATACCATCATAGATTCAATATTTCCATTACCCATTTACTGTATGCTAATGACATAATGGTCTTCTCCAGAGCCAGCAAAAATGCTATCAGAAAAGTTTTCCAGACACTACAAAAATTTAAGTTCACTCAGGATTGTTCTTCAATGCAGCAAATTGTCAGTTGGTTTTCTAAAAACATGCCTCCTCTACTCACAAACATAGGGAATTTGAATACACTGGCTTTACAATTTCTCAACTCCCAATTAAGTACCTAGGGGTGCTTCTTATCACTGGCAAAACCAAACAAATTCAATTTGATGAGGTATTGAACAAAATTTCAAGTCTTCTCAATGGGTGGAAGCAGACTTTCCTTTCTAATGGGGGAAGAATTACTTTGCTAAAGAGTATTATCACTACCTTCCCATCTTATACTGCAAATTACTACCATTAATAAAAGCACACAAACCCAGCTAGAAAGAATTCTCAATAAATTTTTGTGGTCAGGCCAAAGACAGCGAATGCATTGGGCTTCCTGGAGAAAAGCTGCTAAACCTTAAATTTCTGGGGGAATTGGCTTTAAGGATCTTGATCAACTCCTTCAAATTAATTTTTGTAAACTCTGGATATTAAGTTTAGAACCCAAAATTCCTTGTGGGCAAAATTCATGTGGGGTAAGTATTGCAAAGACCAGCACCCCACACTGGTCCTAAGGAAAACTGGTGATTCTAAAATTTGGGTGAAAATGATGAAAATCAGACATATTGCAGAAACCACCTACAGTTGGGAATTCGGCAAAGGTGATATCAAGTTTTGGCTTGACAATTGGTGTCCCAGAGATTGGTTATCCCCCATTACCGATATCTACAATAGTGATTTGAAAGTGGCTGATTATTTGGATGGTGATGAGTAATCCCTAGCTATGTTATCTAATCTTCTGTAACCTCACTCTATTATTAAAGTGGTCAGTGTAAAGTTTAATAGAAGTACAACTGATAAAGTCCTGTGGCAAACTACTTCCCATGAAAGCCTTACCAAAGCCATATACTCCAAAAGTTTCAGCTGGGAGCAAACACCCTGGGGAGACTATATTTGGAATAAATTCCTATCCCCTTCTATGTCTTTTCTCTGTTGGAGAATATTTCATAAAATGATCCCTACAGATAACATTCTCAAGCTGAAGGGATTGAGGGTCCCTCTAAATGCTGGCTATGTAAGGAGGAGGAAACTTTGAATCACTTATTCTTTGAATGTAATTTTTGCTCAACTGGTTCAGAAACGATTTTTGAATCACTTGACCATTGATGAGAAAGATTTCACTTGGGATAGGCTTGTCAAGTGTTGGTTGTTCTGGCAGATAAGAAAGTATACTACTATTCCTTTTACTATTTCTTGGTTCATCTGGATGGAAAGAAACAAGATCAAGTTTGAAGATGCTAATCCAAATGTTGGGAAAACTGCTAGAAACGGTTTATCTTATCTTCATAAGATGATCAACTGGAAAAGATTTTCTAACATCTCCAACTCCTGTCCACCTATCAATTTTGCACCTATTCAAGTTATCAGAGTCTACTGGACCCCAAATCATCCCATTATGAAAAGTAACACTGATGGAAGCTTTATAAAAAATGGAGCTGGAGTGGGAAGTATTTACATAAATCATTTGGGTAAGTGCCTGCTGTATTTCTACACCCCAGTTTTGGCCACTGATGCCACTGAGGATGAACTCATTGTTGCGTATTGGGCAATCAATCTTGCACTAAGGCAAATTGGAATAAGATTTGGTTGGAAGTGGACTCTACTGTAATTATTCACCTTTTAAATCATGATGAGGGAGCTCCCTGACATCACTCATACTGGCTAAACAAAATCAGAGATATTAGTAGCAAGTTACAAATCCAGTTCACTTTCATCTATAAGGAAGGAAATCAGCCTACAAACTGGTTGTCCTAGCTTAGATCACATTCTAAAAAGACTAAGGTTGCTATTAACCCTCTACTAGCTCTCCATTATCTGTTGCAAGTAGATACTATAGAAGTTCCACACTTTAGAATTGCCTATATGGACACATGACTACAATTGGTGCAGATGCAACTTTACATTCCTTTTCTTTCTTTGTTGAGTCATTGTAGTTTCCTTTTTTTGGGGGGTGGTCCCTAGTCTTTTTTGGGGGAATTCTTGGGTTCTTGTATTGAACCAAAAAAAGAGCCCCAGTTTCCTCTCTGATGTCTGTACTAGTTTATTACTTCAACATGTAGGGAGTCGTAAGCAACTCCATCAATATATATATATATAT
>JXCR01112999.1:56417-69070 GCA_002079205.1 Phalaenopsis hybrid cultivar | reverse complement strand
TATATATATATATATTTATTGGAAGGAAAGGAGCTACTATTGGCTTCCTACATGTTCGTTTGAAAAAAGGATTACAAAGAAAAGTAAGGAACTGACCCCATCAAAAAACAGAAAAATTAATGGAGTCATCACTCCACAGGGGGACCTAATTGCAGGTATGAGATAACTGAAAGAAAAAAGAAAGAAAATAAATAAAGAGAAGCTCCACTGATCAAGGCCCACATTCTAATAAGGGACACAAACAAAGAACCAAAAGATCTTCAGCAGAGAAACGAATATCTCCTGAGGGTGTTGTTGTCAGCAATTCTGAAGTGGGTGACTTCAAGCAAATCTCCATGCAGCAGGAAGAGTAGTGGAGGAGGGGGGAGCCAAAAATATAAATGGTATTGGAGCTCAAACGATGTCTTGCAAGCCAGTGAGCAGGTTTGTTGCCAAACCTGTATATAAAAGTTAAATTGACACTGATCTGGGAGGTGAGCTTTCTGATCTTTTGAATCCAGTAAGAGTGGTGGCAAGGAGGCACTTCCTCAGAGCCCAAAAGATTGATGATAAAAGGAGAATCCATTTCCACCGACAAGTGATTCTGTCTAGTCTTTATAGCAAGATTTAGAGCCCAATAAACAATAATAAGCTCATTCTAAATAAAATAAAAGCCAAGATTGGGGTATAAAAATAAAACAAACATTGGCCAAGGTGGTTTCTAAGAATTCCACGCACACCATCTTCCATTTCAGTGAAGCTGCCCTCTGTATTGATTTTAACAGTGTGACACATAGGGGCTTTCCGGAAGACCTTATAGATTTAAGGAGGAGTTGTATTCTTAGGTGAGTAGGACTTGGAGATATTGAGGAACCTTTTCTACATGATCATCTTATTTACGCATGTTACTCTATTTCTAACCACCTTATCAGTATTGAGAAGTGTATCTTGAAATTTGGCATTATTTCTAGCAATCCAAAGGAACCAGGCCACTATGAAAGGTATAGGAGCATAGTTTAGCTCTTGCCAGTTCTGCTAGCAGGTAGTAACTTTGTCCCAAGTAAGATAGGTGACACTGATCTTCAGGTGTTGGAGAAACTGATTCCAGACTTTCTGAGCAAAGCTGCATTCAAAAAAGAGGTGTGGCATAGATTCCTCATCCTGTAAGTACAACCAACATGTAGAGGGGCCTCTCAACCCTTTTAACTTTAGTATGTCATCAGTTGGAGGAAATTTTTGGAATTTCCTCCAATAGAAAAAGGACATGGAGGGAGAGAGGAGTTTATTTTAGACAATATCTCCTCAAAAGACCTGCTCTCAGCAATAAAGTTTAGAATAAATAGCTTTAGTGAGCCTTTGATTTGCATAGGCTAATAGGTTTTTTTTTTAATTTCTTTCAAACTAAATGTTGGCAATTTTACTTTCTAAGTGGTCCTGCAGGATAGTTGAGAGCTTCTATAGTGACCAAATATTACCTTCCCAGCAGTCAGCTACTTTGAGACAAGTGTTGGGGTAGTAGAAGAGGGTGTGAACTAGTATTTAGGGCACCCATGATCAAGCCCGAAACTGATATCCCCTTTACCAAAATCCCATAAGAATAATTATTCAACAGTGTGTCTAATCTTTGGCATCATCACTCTGGTTTTAGAGTCACCCAGTTTCCAAACAGCAAGGGTAGGATGTTCAACTTTGCAGTATTTTCCCCACATGAATTTAGCCTGTAATGAGGATTGGACTCTTAATTTAATCCAGAGTTTGCACAAGTTGACTTGAAGTAGATGGTTTATGCCCTTAAAACTAATACCCCTAGCCAATTGAGGTTTAGCCACCTTCTGCAAAGAAGCCCAATGCTTTTACTGTCTTTGTCCATACCACAGAAGCCTGTTGAAGGCTCTTTCCATCTGAAGTTGAGTGGTTTTCTTAATATTAGTCATCTAGAGGATGTAGGAGGGAATGGTAGTAAGAAAGCACTTAAGCAAAGTGATTCTACCACCATTGGAGAAGAAGGATTGAGACCAACTAGAGAGAAATGAGGAAATCTTATTAAGGACTTCCTCAAATTGGATTTGTTTAGTTCTTCCATTAAGAAGTAGTACTCCAAGATATTTGACAGGAAGTTTAGTGCAAGAGAGAAAAATATAATTATAAGCCCATTGTTTACAATTAAGGGAGGATTTCTTTTTAAAAATTAGATGGCACTTATCAGCATTAAAGTACATCCCTGAGTGTAATTGAAACTACTAGAGGCTTTGAAAGACTTCCTTAATAGCATTCTTGTGGGCACTTGAGAAGACCATTATGCTATCAGCATATAGTAGGTGAAAAATGGCTATGTTGGATCTGTGGTGAAATCTAGAATAACTTTGAGTCAGAAGAGATTCATTGAAGATTCTGGATAAATTGTATATAAGAAGAAATAAAATTTTAGGGTACAATGGATCCTCTTGCTTCAAGCTTCTAGCAGCAGTAAAGGACCCTGTTGACCTCAATTTTGGTTGAGGTTTAGTTTTTCCTCTTTAGTAGCTTAGGGTCTAGACATAGGACTTTTCCTGTTGACTATTCCTAGAAAACTAGAGATGGAACCCTCACCATTAGAAATTCCAAACTCTTCTCCACTCAACTTGAAGTTCCACATAATGCTCTCAACCTCTGGCACTTAGTAGGTGGGGTCACTATGGGGGAAACTTAAGATGAGTCACCCTTAGGATTGCTGGACCTTAGGGTTGACCTTGGGTGTTGGTCTGGAGCTAAGGCACTCACTACACTTATCTACACCCATAATCACTCACTCACTAAACCCTGAATTTCTAGCCTAGATCCCTTGATCTTTTGGGATACTCATGTAGATGGTCCCCTAAACCTACTAGCCCTACGACTATGGTTTAGTTAAGACCACTATGTAGAGGACCCAAAATGGGGTTTCCATTGGTGCATGGCTTTTTGATGATGGTTGGTACCTCAACTCTACCAAAATACCCATCTTAGCCTTTTACCCCTAAAACACCCAAAAATTACCAAAATACTCCTCTTGGGCCAAAAATTCCTTGGTCTTTTACCCTAAAACACCCCCAAATTACCAAAATACCCCTCTTGGACCCAAAATTCTAAAAATTTCAAAAATTTCCAGAAAATCCCAATAAATCCCAAATATTCCCAATTTCATTTCTCTCAACTACCACATGACCCAATTTGGCCAATTCGACAATCTTTAAGCAAAATCCCCAAATTGCCCTTTAAAGACTCAAATTACCCCAAATCCAATTCAAATGTCCATCAATTTGATCTCAATTGAACCCAATTCCAATCCTAAACTCAAATTCACTTTTGATATGACCAAACTAAACCAAATACAAGCTCAATTGGTCCATGATTTGAGCCCAATTGTGATTTGGGTCAAAACCCCAATTTTGACCATATGACCTAATCTCACCAAATGGAACCCATAGCCTAGTCAATTGGCCACAATTAATGTTGAAAAACATTTATAACATTACTATACATAAAAATCAACCATCAGTTGGCCTTGGTGAAGTGTCAAATCCATTTGATTTGGGCGTAAATCCAAAATTCCCAAATTTAGCCCCAAATTGGCTAAGTCCCCAAATTTCACCCAATTGATTGCCTTAAACTCCAAATTGGCATCCAATTCATGTTGGAAACTCTTCATGAGGTCCCTATTGACCATTTAAAATAATCAATTTGGACCTAGCCCAAGGCTAACCCAAGATAGACCCATGCCCAGCCCAACATGAACAAATTGATTAAAGTTCAAAATTACCTCAAATTGACCTTTCAATTGAACTCAAAACCACTTCAATCCTTCACCAAAGTTGTTCCTTATGATCCTCTACACCAAATTCAAAAATTATTTGGGCCAATTGACATGGCTAACCTAGCCCAAACCTAAGTTTTGGTCATTTACACCCACTTAGACCCATGCACCAAATGTGACCTAACTACCCTAAAGCCACATTAACTCCACCACAGCCATTAGTTGGACCTAGTGACCAGTACAAACACCATGAAACCACCTAAATCAAGCCATCACAGCCATTAGTTGGACCTAGTGACCAGTCTAAACACCATGAAACCACCTAAATCAAGCCATATTAGTTGGACCTAGTGACCAGTCCAAACACCATGAAACCACCTAAATCAAGCCATGGACCAACGTGTTGGACTTAGTGACCAGTCCAAACACCATGAAACCACCTAAATCAAGCCATGGACCATAGGTTCCCAAGTTGGACTTAGTGACCAGTCCAAATACCATGAAATCACCTAAATCAAGCCATGGACCAAAGGTCCCCCCTTAAGGGATCTTATTTCCAAAAATGCACATGCTTAAGATATCTTTGCCAAATCCAAGCACATTTGCATTAAATTGCTGTGATGGATTCCTCTGGGTTCCCTGAGCTCCTAGCCACCTCCCCCTGGCCGGCCGGCCAGCCTAGTGGCCGGAAAAGCCCAAAACCGAGAGCCACCCCCATGGCATCTCACCCAAATCAAACCTAGAGGCCAGCTCATCCAAATCAAACTATGGAGCTCCTCTGCCCTCTACCTAAACACTACATTACACCTCATAATTGGCTATACAGCCACCATAACCCCATTTTTATAAAAGGCCACCTCCATGGTCGTTAAACTATATGCCCTGAGAGCCACCCCATGGACATTTTTATAAAAACTCACCTCCCACAACCATGGGAGAGCCATGACAACCACCATAACCCCATTTATATAAAAAGCCACCTCCACGGCCATGAGAAGGAGATGCACCCAAACTTATGCCCTAAGAGCCACCCCATGATCATTTTTATAAAAACTCACCTCCCACGGCCATGGGAGGTGTGCTACCACCATAACCCCATTTTTATAAAAGGCCACCTCCATGGCCATTGATCTAAGTGATGAAAATCTCTTAGAGAGGCCTCTCCAAACTTCACACAGAGCTTCCCTAAGATCCCCTCAGTGCATTCCAAACATTTTCCCTCACCCATTCCCATTGCCGGAGCTCAATTTTGAGCTTGAAACCCTGCTAAAAACCAAGATAGAACCCAACACACCTCCACACTCCACCAAACTTTGATTGCTTGTGCCCACACCTTCACAAGAGTGAAAGAAGCCAAAGCCCCATCAAATCCCCCTTCCACAGAGCCTCTACCATAGCTCTAGACCAACACCTGAAATCGAGCTTGGTCGAATTCATACCTAAGCCTTACACCAAGACTAGGGACTCAATCCCTAGCCTTATTGGACCACAACAAACGTGCCAAGCACCTCTGATTGAAGCCTCCCTTCTCAGAGCAAAGGTATAAACTTCTCCTTCTCCCGAGCTTATTTTAACTCTCCATTTACTTAAGCTTGATTTCATGGCATCTTAACCATATGGATGTGCTTGTCTCAATTAGACGAGTCTATAAGATCAAACCCGAAGCAATTTGGTTGAGTTTAGGCTGAGATCTTAAGGTTTTGGTGTGGACGGGTACGGGATCATTCTATCGGGGACAATGATGGGGAGCCGTTCGATCGAGCTTGTATTAAATGAACGGGGGAGAACGAGCCGGACAGCGCTTCGGGACATAAACCGCGGGCTGAGTCAGCAGCTACATGGATGTCGACGTCCAACCAGAGCGTGCCACGCATGCCTTTGGAGCAGCCTAGGATCTAGTCAGCACGCATTAAATAGATAAATAGGGCTTTTCTTATTTATTTAAATACCCTTAACTTAGAAAATTCATAATTAAATAGATAAATAGGGCTTTTTCTTATTTATTTAAATACCCTTAACTTAGAAAATTCATAAATTAGATAAATAGGGCTTTTCTTATTTATTTAAATACCCTTAACTTAGAAAATTCATAACTTTGCGTAGAAAAATCACTAAATAGGGCTTTTCCTATTTATTTAAATACCCTTAACTTAGAAAATTCATAACTTTGTGTATAAAAATCAAAAAAATAAAATAAAAATACCCACTTGCTTAGTGAACAAAGGAGAACAATGTGAAACAAATTTCAAGTCCATTTAATGCATATTTTATTTTTAATTATTTAAACACTGTTTGGGATCATTTGATTCTCTATGCATAATGACACATCACTTTGGCTTGGAATTTTAACATGTTGTAGTCTCTGTCAGGGGAAGTATTCTCTGATTTTTCCAAAGTCAGAGGAACCTCCTATACGAGATCATATTTTTCAAGTTATTTCACATTATTTCTTTAAAATAATCATGGAAATTAGCATATTGGTTTTAAAATCTCAAGAAAATTTTGGAAAGTCCACCATAAATAAAGAAATCTCTAGAAATAATTTCATGGGTCAAGTCATTTAAAATGTCCTTAAATTTTACAAATACTAAATCACTAAGATAATTAATTTTAAAAAATTTAAACATTTAAATGACTTGATTTTTAATCTCCATTCTGATTTATAATCCAAAGAAGAAATTTAAACATTTAAATGACTTGATTTTTTATCTCCACTGTGATTTATGATCTAGAGAACTTGAAAATAATTAATTTTGGAAAATATAAACATTTAAATGACTTGATTTTTAATCTCCACTGTGGTTTATGATCTAGAGAACTCATCCATAAAAGTTTCAAAATATTTTGAGTTCATTTAATAACTTAAATTGATTTTTAAAGATAAATTCCACTCAATTTCAAAATATTTTGAGTTCATTTGATAACTTAAGTTGATTTTTAAAAATAAATACCACTTTTGACACTTTAAAATATTTTGAGTTCATTTGACACCTTAAGTTGATTTTTAAAGATAAATACCACTTTTAACACTTGAATGATTTTGAGTTCTTACATCATTGTGATTTATGATCCAGAGAACTCATCATAAAAGTTTCAAAATATTTTGAGTTCCTTTGATAACTTAAAGATTTTTAAAGATAAATACCACTTTTAACACTTAAATGATTTTTAAAAATCAAAATATAACTAAAAAAATTATGAAACTTAGTTTTTTGAGTTTTCTGTCATAAGAGGTATTTTCTAAAAATAAAATAACATTTATAATAAAAACATGATTTTTAGCCTATTTTAAATATTTAAAATAATTAAAAATCCATAAAAACCACAAAATTAATAAAACTCATAGAAATGCTTTAAATTGCATCCTAATCACTTATGAATAATTAGAATATTTTTCCTGATTTTCCAAATAACGATATTGAATTTCAAAGCTTAAAAATATTTTTTTAAAAAGGCTAAAAATGAGTGTTCACTAAAATAATTCCAATAAATCAAGGAAATATTAGAAAAATATAAAATTTGTTCCTCTGAGTTCTCTGACCTTAGGGAGATTTTTCAAAAATACAAAACCTAATTTTCACCATTTAAAATATTTTATTTTTACTAAATAGCTCAGATAATAAAATAATTCTAATAAATCACAGAGAATCCAAAAATTATGGAATTTTGTCCAAAGGCTTCTCTAGTCTAGTTCTATCTCCAGTAAAAATTTAAAGGGATTATAATTTACCTTGGTCAAGTTAGGAAATTTCTTTGAGAAATCCTATCTTTGTATGAAAATAATTACATAAATTAAATTAAATTTTGAAAAATCACATTTTCTCCTCTGATGTCTTAATTGACCCATGAATGAGGTAGGATAAAAATTCAAAGTCATTTGAATTGAATTTGACAAATTATGAAGTATTAGATCCTTAGGGGCAAATGTGTAATTTTGGAAATTTTGCCTTAATTAACATTTAGGTCTAATTCAAAGAGGGGAATGGGTAACCTCTGATATTAATCAATTTATTTGATGCTTGAAACACAAGGTTAATTGGTAGAAACTAGTCTCACTTTCTTAATTAAGATTAATAAATTTCTAAATTATTAAAATTTGGAAGTTTATTAAAATTAAATGATCCTAGACTTAGGCGTATGACTTTTGAAGTCAATAATTAATCAATTTAATACCCCTATCTTGATTTTCAAATAAAATCCAAATCATGAATCATGACCACTTAAAGCTTAACCCTTTTCAAAACTAATTAAGACACTCACATGGGCCTTAAGGGTTTAGTGGTGACTTATGTTGAATAAAAAAATTGATTAAACAAGGATTAGAGAAATAAATATAACTAAATCAAACATCCTTGAAACACCACTAAGCCCAATTAGGATTAAAAATTTGGCTAAGTGTTCAAATTACACTAACTTGCCCCTTTAAGGGTCTTTACCCACATAATTCTTAAATTCAATGACAAATGATAATTACCCCTTTCTTAGGGATAATTGAGACATCAATGTGCACTGAGCATTAAAGGTATTTACAGGATGAATTATCAAGCAACATAATAAGTTTTAAAGGATTTGAGACTTTCCACTAGGCAGCGATGGAGTAGCACGGATCTGCTTCTTTCTCTAGATTTATTGGATACCTTGGAGATCTACTGAACTTAATATGTTTTGCTTGACAAAGTCATCCTTAATTAAACTATACATCCTTAATTACCAAGATATGACATAGGGTTAGGAAAATTACCAAAATTTTACCTTTCCTGCTCTTCACAAACTGCCTTAACATGCATTTTAAGTTTCAGGTANTTAGACTTAAACAACAAGGCTATAGGACTTCAAGGTCGCTTGCTTATGCAACATAAATCCTCACCTTATCTTTAGGCCTTTGCATAACCCTGCTATACAATATAAGCCCTAACTCATCTTAGGATTCCGAGGTTGTCGTTTATCACGACCTAAATTTTGACATCTTCCAGGCTATTTGTGTGACCATTTCACACGAATGTAAGCCCTAACTAATAAAATTGGCAGGATAAAACACTTAAATATTTCTCCTAAAAACTGAAGCCAAACATTAGGATAGCTTGGAAAGTCACCAGAGTTCTCCTCTGGATCCATGACATCCCCTTGTCCTTCTTCCTTTGGATTCTACAATAAAAATTTTCCAAATTTGAACCAATCCCCTTTCACACATCTCTGTCCAATTTCGTTGAAGAGTCCTACCCTTTGAAATTCCTTGAAGATAATATTTCTTGATCTTTATCGAGAGTCTTCTTAAGTGACTATGGTCATTTAGGATGTAATTAACTATATGGGCTTGTCCTTATAGGAAGCATGTCCGAACCCAGCTTAATATAAACCCTATTTAATCCTTTATATTAAATAGGGGAACTTGTCGGCAAATACAAAGGTTTCGCAGACCAAACAGACGTCATACTTTCCTTAGTTTTTTTGATCGACCCTCATCCTCAAGTCTTGTGTTTATCCTTCGGGATAGATACGGGATCTGAGGTACAATGCTCTTTCATTTTAAACTATGAAAAATATCGGGTCAGTTAGATTTCATACTTCAACGTCCTTCCGAAGCGGGCATCAGAATTTCTATTCCGGCGATCGATAGCTTCTTACGGGCAACTCCTCCCCACAAACCAACCCAAAATAACATCGACAGACCCCAGCTTTGCCCGGTGATAAGGATGTAGTGAACATTGTTCAGTAACCATCTGTGAATAAGCTTGCGGAAATCAGACTGAAGTACTCCAGCTGAGAGTATATCCAATATAAAATCCCAACAGATGGTATCATAGTCCTTTCTTATATCTAGTTAATAAATAAGGTTCCCTCCTCTACAAGGCTTATTCAAGTCATGGAGCAGTTCTTAAGTTAGTAAGGTGTTGTCAATAATAGACATCCCCTTGACAAAGGAAGTCTGATTGGGTTTAATAAGAGTGTCGAGGTGGGGGTGGAGTCTATTAACAATAATTTATTGATGACTTTACTGAGAACTGTGGTAAGGCAAGTGGGCCTGAAATGATCCCGTTTTCTGAATTTCAGATTTGGGTACCGGACATAAGTGGAAGAATAGAAAATTGAGGGAGGTTGTGTCCTTGAAAGAAACTGACAATAGCAACAATAACATCAGTTTTATTAATTCCCAATATTTTTTTTGTAGAAGTCAGCTGTGAATCCATCTAGTCCATCTATATTATAAATATCAATGAAATTTAAAGCCTCCCAGATTTGCTTTTCATTGGGAGTATCAGTGAGTCTTGTAATTCAACTCTCGTAGTGTGGACTTGGTTCAGAAGATTTTTATAATAGTTTGTAGCATCAGTAGCAATGGCAGTGTTATCATGGAGCCAAATCCCCTTAACATTCTGAATGGAGTGAATGGTGTTGCACTTCCCTTTGTACTTTATGTAGGCATGATAGAATTTGGTGTTTCTATCTCCATCAGTGAAGATATTAATTGAGGCCTTTTATTTCAAGAATTGCTCGTGGTAATCAATAGTAGTGAGTAGGTTATTCTGGGTAATTAGAAGTACTTTTTCCTCCATAGTCAAATTCTAGTCTTCCAGTTCAAGCCTTATAACCTCTTTTTCATCTTAAGTCACATTTGAGAGAACATCACCAAAGGCTTCCTAACTCCACTTTCTAAGCGTTTGCCCAGTTTTAACTTATAGAAAACTAAGTTTCACCAAGGGTTCGGGGTGGGAGATATCTTTCCAAAGGCTAGAGATGGTGTTGGGCAAGGAGGGATGGGTGGACCACATGTTGAGTTATCTAAAGGGGGGGGAGGAGGAGGGCAGTTTAGAGGAGGTGAGGGTGAAAAAGAATGGCCTGTGGTCAGAGCTAGTAAAGCTTAAATGGGTGACAAATGTAAAAGAAATTGGGAGAACAAAAGGTCATTAACCAAAAACCTATCAAGTCTCTCCCAACAATGACCCTTTTCCATGTGAAGGCAGGTACCTTGAAACCCAGGTCAAACAGACTAGTGATATTGATATTATCACTAAAAGTGGTCATTTTAGATAAATTAGGGGCCCTACAACTAGATTTTTGAGTAGAACAGGTAATGCAATTAAAATCCCCCATACCAGCCAAGGATAGGTCATCTGATGACTAATGTTGTGAAGGCAGGCCCACAACTCTTTTATCTCTTCCTCAGTACACCCTGCATAGATGAAGGAGGCAAAGCCAAAATGACCATTAATATGGAAGGAGAAATGAAAAAATTATTGATGATTCACCAAGATGTTCCATCTGATTTATTTTCTGTAGAAGATCCAAATTTTGTTGTTGGTATTAGAAAAATGAGAATATCCAGAAAACTTCTTGCTAAGATTTTTGGGGTGTTTGTTAACCATAGGTTCAAGGATGGCAATACACCAAAACATGTATTTAATGTTGAGATGTAAAACTCTTTTGAGATAGCGGGTGAGCCACAACACTAATACTCAAACATAAGAGGTTAATTGTTGATTGGGATGAGGTGGAGAGATAGCTGGGACCTTAATCTAGTTCTTCCTCTATGGGTTTTAGAGGGGGAACCATTCTTTGCCCTTCTTTTGCCTTCTGTCTTCATTGAGGCTAACCCTTGTTGGAGTTTCTACACTTCTGTCACCTATTTTTTTCTTTTTCCTTGCAGTTTGAATTTGTCAGTCCTCTTCTAGTGTCTGTTTTATAGCAATAATAGTGTTTCCCTCAAGTGCTTTTCTAGGATCTGTTGTGTGAGTTGAACCTCCCACATCCTCACCCTCACCACCAGGGTTGCGCAATGTAGGAGTATGTTGGCACTATTTTTGGTGTGGGGTTTGCCCGTAAGAAGCCGTTGGTCATCGGAATTGAAATCCCATTGCCCGCTTCGAAAGGACGTTTTTAAAAAATTTTAGTTTTGAAAAGGATGAAGTCAGACTGACCCCATAATTTTCATAATTTAGATGAAAGAGCGCTTTACCTCAAATCCTGTATCTATCCCGAAGGATGAACACAAGCATTGAGGGTGAGGCTCGATCAAATAAACTAAAGAAAGTTATGACATCTATNAAGACTGTAAAACTCTGTAAACTGTAAAAGTGTACCTGACGAGTCTTCTCGTTCCACCACCTGAAACTCAAATTGCATGTTAGAGCATTTTTGTATATAGAGCTGGAGAAGTAAGGTACCACCTGCAACTCAAAATGCATGTCAGAGCAGTTTATGTTTATAGAGCTGAAAAAGTAAAGTTTTGGAAACACCTAACTCTATGTTGTGTATTGGGGGTCCTTAAATTTTAAGGATAATATTATTAAGTAAAATATTAAGTTTAAAAGATCCCTAAGGTATTCACCAGATTAAGAGTAGGGAACAGGTCCATGCAACCTTAAGTTTAAGACTTTCCTAACTCTATGTTGTGTATTGAAATTCCTTAAGTTTTAAGGATAATATCATTAAGTGAAACATATTAAGTTTAATATGTATTGGGAGTCCTTAAATTTTAAGGATAATATTATTAAGCAAAACATATTAAGTTTGATAATCCCTAAGGTATTCACCAGGTTAAGAGTAGGGAGCAGGTCCATGCAACTTTCTTAATGTCTGATAAAAGGCATTAGGTTCATTTAAACTTTATTATATTACTTAATAATTCATCCTGAATATTCTGATGCTCAGTGAATATTGATGTCTTGATTATCCCTGAGAATAAGGTTAATGTCATTTGTCTTTTAATTTGAAGATTATGTTGGTGAAGACCCTAAAGGGGGCAAGTTAGTGTATTTAAGGACACTTAACCAAATTTTTAGTCCTAATTGGACTTGTGGTGTTTAAAAGAAGTTTAATTATGTTGATTTTTCTAATCCTCTTTATCAAGTTTTAATATTGGCTTAAATTCACCACTAAGTCCTTTAGACCTAAGTGAGTGTGA
>JXCR01112999.1:0-46176 GCA_002079205.1 Phalaenopsis hybrid cultivar | reverse complement strand
TTAATTTATATATATATATATATATATATATATATATAGTTTTGGAAAGTAATAAATTTGCATTGAAAATATGATATCAAACCAATCTCATATAATAATAGTTTAAATAAACAAGCACGACACCATAAGTGATATACCTATCTTGAGGAATAAACACACAACTTATTGGTGGGTGCTGATTAAATAAACTAAAGAATTTATGACATTTATTTTAGTTTGCAAAACTTTATGTTGACCGACAAGTTTCCCTATCTAAAATGGAAAATTAGGTAGGGTGGTTTATATTAAGTTGGGTTATAAAGTTTCTTATAAGTACAAGCCTCTATAGCAAATTATATATTAAATGACTGAAGTCACTTAAAAAAACTCTCGAATTTAGATAAAAAAGTTTTGTCTTCAAGAATTTTAAAGTGTAGGATTTTAAAATATAGAGCAAAGAGTGTCAAATGGGAAAGGCACAATTTTGGAATATTGTTATGAAATTCAATGGGAGAAAACTAGAGGTTGTCGTAGATCTTGAGGAGAACCTCAATGACTTCCAAAGCTATCCTATGGTTTGGATTAAATTTCAAGAAGAAAATTATTAAATGTTTCATCTTGCCAAGTTTATTAATTAGAGCTTATACTGGCATGACATGGTCATACAAATAGCTTGGAAGATAGAACATTTTATGTTGTAACGAATGATAATGTCAGAATCCTAAAATGAATTAGGGCTTAATTTGCATAACATGATTGTGCAAAGGCCTGAAGATAAAGTGAGGATTTATGTTACATTAGGCAAATAACCTCAAATTCCTATGGCTTGTTATTTAATTCTAAGGAAAGATTTGCTATTGTAGATCCACTTTTTGTTGTATGATGTTTCCCTCGAGGTTAACTCCAAGCTTCTCGTCGATGTAGCAGTCCTAAAGTCTAAAGGTTAATAAGGTTTAAACGACAAGTTAATTCAATCATTATGTGGGGAGTAAAGGTTAATTAGAGTGACACCGGTTGGGATCCCACGATTTCCTTATTTTGGTATCACTATTTTATCTTAAATTTACTTATTCTAAATAAGTTTTTAAGCTCATAAAAATTTTTAGCAACCCTGTGTTATCTCATTTGTCGGACTCCCGTAAATTCAAGAGAAATAGACTTTAGTGATCCAATTAATTCAAATGGGTTTGAATTTTTTATAGTGAGTTAAAATAATCATTATTTGTAGTGTGGAAGTACTTTTTGTTAATTTTTGAATAATGNGGAATTACTTTTTGTTAATTTTTGAATAATGTAATATTTATTTAATTTTTTATGAGTTTAAATGACTTATTTAGCTAGAAAATTATGCACAATCATTAAAATACATTTTATATTTTTCTTAGAGTCCTCTGACCATAAAAAACCTACAAAAACAAATCTCATATTTTTTTTTATATTTTATATTATATAACAAATTTAATAAAAAATGTGCCAATAAATTTGAAAAACAAGGTCTCAAAACTAGAGGTGTCCGTTGACTTTGGAAAAATCAAGAGGCACACTCACTATCATGAGAAATAAACCCCTAAATTTTCAAGACATGTTGATTAATATTTAGTAATTTAAAATTTAAGTAGTTCAGAGAGCATTTAATTAATTAAAAATCAGAGACTTGTCAAACAGTTTTTATTTTTGTGCCAATTATTCTCCTCTGTGCACTAAGAAAAAGGGTATTTATATTTTGATTTTTATGATTTTTTTACACCATGTTATGCATTTTTGAAGTTTTAGTATTTAAAATAAACTAAAAAATAACATATTTTCCTACTTCTCCACGTCAACCTAAGGTGCTTCGAACTTTCCTTGTGTCACGGCACTACTGGACGCCCTATTTAACTCAGTGCTGACTCATCTCGTGCTTTATGTTTCATCTCCTATTCTGACTGCATCAATGTTGTCTATCTGATACACCAACAATTAGATGGTCCCTGACCATCGTCTAGTCAAACCTATCTATACGGTCACATGCTCATGAATTTAAAGTTTTCTTCAAAAAATCCCAAACTAAGCTCGATTTAGGGGAAAATGGAGTATACCGTAGTCTGAGGTGGGAGGACTTAATGAGATGCTTGGAGAGGCTTTGGTGGAGTCTAATGAAGGTGCCTGAAATCTTGCTTTCCTCTGGAGAATGATTTGAGTAGAAGGTCCTCCTAAAGGTGGAGAGGTTGAGGTGGAAGTTAGTTAAAGAAGGCTCACTGGATGGGGATTTCATTGGAAAGATTCCTCTTTTGCACAAAGTAAGCTCAAGGATAATTCAATTTGAAAATTTTATGGATTTTTAAAAAGTGTCTTGTTTCTAGCCTAATTTTGGGTGAGGAAATTGGCCTCAAGCAGTGGGGGAGGTGGTTGGAAGATGGTTGTATTGAGCTTAGGAAGGTTGCAGGAAGTTTTAGAATGATTTTGGCAGGGCTTTGCCAAGGATCTAGATCCTCTCCTTCTTGGTCGTGACGGGGTGGTTCTTGTAGGTATGGCCAGGGGTTGGAGCTCGTGCTCTGATTGGTTGGTGCCAATAAGCTCTGGGTGAGGGCTAAGCTGCATACATACCCGATGGGAATTTGTCACAAGTGATGTTTCCAACTTAGAGTCAAATGCTTGGGGGAAGCTCTCAGTTTGAAGTTTTCTGGCAATTAGGCTGGGTTGGCTGCTAGGGTGGTCAGGTTAGCCAGGGGGAGTCCTAATTGTGATCATATTAGTGGCTTGATGGCTAGTGGCAAGTATCTACTTGGTTTAGCCAAATATGGGGAGAGATCTCCTAATTCAAAAAACCCTTGGTTCATGACTCATGTAGGTTGGGCTAGGTGGGTCTAGATTGGTTCTTAGGTCTCAAATGTTGGTTGTGGTTAACCTTTATTAACAAAAGTTAACCTCTAACACCAAAGGTCATGANTCCCCTTTTTCTTTTCTTTCTTTCTTTTCTTCTCTTTTTTTTTTATATGTCAGGATTACTATATCTGGATAGCTTTTAATGATTTTGAATTTCACTATCTTCTTCTTAAAGTTTCTTTTTCTTTTCTTTTTTTGAGGATTACTATATCTGGATAGTCTTTAATGATTTTGAACTTCTCTATCCTCTTTTTAAAGTTGGATTACTATATTTGGATAGCCTTTAATGATTTTGAACTTCACTATCCTCTTCTTAAAGTTAAAAACGAGGATTACTATATCTGGATAGCCTTTAATGATTTTGAAATTCACTATCCTCTTCATAAAGTTAAAAACTTATTACATTTTCTTCACTTAACAAATTTATATTAACTTAAAGATTTCATAAAGTTTAATTCTTTTCTTCTTACATGAATTTAACAAATTATATTAACTTAAAGATTTCATAAAGTTTAATTCTTTTCTTTTTACATGAATCTTTTAAGAATTTTAATACTTCAAAAATACAAATTTCCTTTACTAAAAATAGAGAAACATAGTTTTATTCTCTTTTAACAAATATCTTAGCCCTTAAAGTTAAGCCTTTATTTTTGAAAATTTTTACTTAAATTTACTATATATTTAGAAACATAAATATACTTATCCAAAGTTAACCTCTAATACCAAAGCTCATATTAAATTTAAAATTTTGAAAATATAATTAAGTAAGGACAAATAAAATTAAGTTCTTTCTCTCTTTCTAACAATGATTTTTCTTCTTCTCCCCCCTAAACTTAAATTTTTAAAAGATTTTTACAAGAAGAGCTTTAAAAATGAAGGGTAAAAGAAAGCATTAAATACATAAAAAAAAAATTTATACGTGTTGGAGATTTTGATTTTTGAACATAAATTTTAAAAATACTGCAAGTGCTAAAATGAAAACTACAAGGCTAAACACATTAAATTGTGCATAATACATATAAAATTTGTTGAGAATGAGCTAATCACAAAACAGAACAAAGTGTTGAAAATAACAACAAAACTAAACANAACATAAATTTTGAAAATACTGCAGGTGCTAAAATGAAAACTACAAGGCTAAAAACATTAAATTGCACATAACACATATAAAATTTGCTGAGAAAAAGCTAATGACAAAGCAGAACAAAGTGCTGAAAATAACAACAGAACTAAACTAAATTCTAAAAATAAAAACAGTCTTCCACGTTACAGTTTGACATAACATAACAAAAAAAGTCTAAACAACATCACAACACAAACAATACAACACAGAGTACAAACACAAACAAATAAAATAGATCACCAGCCATCATCTTCCTCATCATCAATATCTAACTTTTGCTGCTGTTATGGAGTATAAGTAGGGTGAATAGGGAACTGAACTGTATGGTCACCCCTCAGGTATCTAACTAAAGCCTCATCATAAGCAGAATCATACTCAAATTTCTGTTGAATCAGATCATCAGTGTGAGCATTTTTGGCCTCTATATTCTGCATCCTATGATCCATCCTCAAAAAATCTCCCTATTGAATCGNAACACAAACAATACAATCACACAGTACAAACACAAACAAACAAACAAAAAGATCACTAGTTAATATCATCTTTGTTATCATCTACATCCAACTTCTGCTACTAATATGGAGTAAACACGGGGTGAACAGGGAACTGAACTGAATGTTCTCCCCTCAGGTACCTAACTAAAGCATCATCATAAGCAACATCATACTCAATTTTTTGCCGAATAAAATCATCAGTGTGAGCATTTATGGCTTCCATATTATGCATCTTATAATCCATCCTCAAAATATATCTCTGTTGTATCATCTTCTGATCTAAACGTTCTTTATTGTTGGGGTCACTAGAAGTAGGTCCATGAAAGGTAGAAAGAATATCCCTAAAAGTAGAAGAAGTATCTCTATCCTTACTGCCAGATCTTCAGTCAACATGAGACTCATATGTCTTGATGTTTGCAGGCCCAATAGGTCTCTGAGGCTCAATCCTCTCCTCATCAGGTCTAAAATAAACTCCTGTCTGCTCACAAAGTGTGTAAATAAAAGCACGGTGTGCCAATCTACCAGAAGTATATACTAGAAAAATAGATCGAGTGTTCATATAAATAATATAACCCACATTTATGTCCATAACTTACAGAATATAGTGATTCAGAATGGCTCTATCTTTGGTCACCTCACTATGATGTTTAATCAGAATCATTCTTCCAGAAATAAAACAATGACAGGCCTTAGATACTACATTTAAACTAGTACGGGAAAGTTAACTTTAAGTCCATTTTTTATTTTCCAAGCCTTTTTCTCACCAGTCAGAAAAGAAATAACTTAATCTAAAGCTTGATCTGTAACAGAAAAAGAATGATAATGACATCTATACACATCTTCTACAGAATAAAACTCATTTATTTTCGTTGGAGTAAATTCAACCCTTTTTCCAACGAACAAATACTTAATTATAAGAAGCTTCTGGAGGGTTGGCATAAAATTCCATTACAATCCCAGCTATCGCATCGGCAATAAAATAGCAGAAGTTTTCCCATTACTGAGCAATAATCAAACGTTCAACTTCTCCTCCTGGATTTTTAAAACCTCAGTCTTTAATTACTTTCTTATTTTCTTGCAAACTATGAAATTGAGCACTCGCTTTGAAACTAACAAATTTTTTATCGTCATATTCTATTTTCCTTTTGCTCAATCTAGGTGCCATAGAAAACCTAGAAAATTTTGAAAAGTCTGAATAAGTTCTAAAATTCCAAAAATCAAAATGTAAAACATTTTAAACTTCAAATCACTATATAAAAGTTCATCACCAAAGAATTTTCTCAAAAATTTCTTAAAAAATTTTTCATATTTTCGGATCCATGCAATGTGAGATAAATCCTTGGTGAAAATAAATTTTTTTTTTGTTTAAAGTGCAGCTCTTACCTAAAGAAGATGAAATCAGAAGTCTTTTAGCCTCTAAATCGCCTCAAATCCAACCACAATCAAGCCCTAGCCACCCAAAACGAAGGTTGAAGATGAATTAAATGTAAAAATGGTGGCCACAATAAAAATTATAAATTTTTAGGGGTTAAAATCGACTATCCGGTCGAGGACGCCATCGACGCCAATTCCAGCGCCGTCGGTACTGAAGGCCCGAAAATTTCATATTTTGATTTTTTTTAATTTTCAATTTCCTATCGACTTACTCCAAAATTTTTAGTATTTTAAACACAAATTTTTATCTAACAATAATTCAAAAAACAAAACATTTTACCAACACAAATTTTCACAAACAATAACAAACTAACTTTTATATATGAAAGCACACTTTTACAAACACAATTTTTTAATTACACAATCACACATATTATACAAACTAATTATAAATCAGCGTTGAAATCAAGCCTTAATACTAAACGCTATCACAAAACTATACACACAATAAAAGTTCAGAATTCTAAAGAGAAAAAAAAAACAAACCAAACCAAATTAAATCCACACAATTACACTAAATAAATATAATGTTCTAAAATAGATAGAGAATTTAAAGTTTTCAATTATTACGCCTCTTCTTTAGTGCTTTCTCCTCTTTTGATTTCTCTCATAGATTAGTAATAAACATATAAGTTGTAGAAGGATCGGTACGGGAATTGATCTATCAAATTTTCTTCGATCCACCCATTTTCTTTAAACATCCAAACTTATTCTGCTTCAAAATTTCCAGTGTGATCAAAGTTTTCTTTCATTCTCCAATCTAGGTGATCAAAAAGGTATTTAGGATCTCCTACTGCATTCATAATACTGAAGTTCCCTTTCAATTTTCTTCAATTTCTTTTTAAAGCAAGTGAACTTCCAACTGTTGGTGGTATTAATGGAGTTGAAGCATGTGAAGATTGATCTATGATGGCTTCTAATACTTCATTTCCATTTCCACAATAATTCTCATCTATAGGATTCATTTCATTTCATATGGAACTTGTGCTAGACTGCAAATCAAAAAGATGGTAGATGGATGCCCAAGTCCATAAATTGGTCCATTAGTAATGATACCCATAATAGATTTAAATATAATAGACCCTATATCAATGGGTTTTTTCATTTGAATGCAGTATTTTAAAATAGCACATTCTTTGGTGACTCTTCTAATTTTCATTGTAGGGAGTAATTTTGTAGCAATAAGGAAATGTCATTGCTTTGAAATTGGATTAAGTAATGAAGTGGAGAAACTAACATATCTTTCATCTCATATATCCCACATATCACTTTCATCCGTGAGAAGATTATACACGTCTTGCATCAAATCTTGTGTAGGAATGAAATTTGTATAATGACATATTATAATGTTGCTTATCATATACAATTCATTAATCCTTGCAGGAGTAAATGGTACAGCCTTACCTCGTACAAAGACAACACCTTGAGTAATTCAATGTAAGTTTGCATAAAACAATTTCACTACAGGTACGAAAACCGTAGATGTAGGGTAACACAGAACTTCCCAACGCCTTTGCAGAATGATTTTATCAGTCGGACCAGTAGGATTGATCACTCCATGATTAAAAAATCATCTTTCCTTGATCAATATTCTCTTCATAATAACTTTATCATATAATCATTGCGTGTCAAAACTAATAAACTTTCTTTTGTTGAAAACTCCATACCTCAAAGTAATTCTTGAATTGGAAGCCATGGAATCCGAAAATAGGAAGTTACTAGGCATCCAAGGATGTTTCTAGGCTTTTCTAAACTCGTCCCGGCGGTTATTATGAAGTTAAATTGCACCAAAACCCACCAAAAGTTGTCTAAAACCATCCAACCACACTCAGCATTTTTGGCACTCCCAATTATCTAGGGCGTCGTCGGCACCCATTCTGGCGTCATCGGCACTAGTGGCCAAAATTACGATTTTCATTTTTTTTTCAATTAGATTCCAAATTTGCCTCCAATACCAATATTTAACTTAATTTATAATAAATGAAAGTGTGTAGGATTATTATATAGTAATATATAAGACACTTAACAAACTAAATAGTAATACATAACAATATAAGTATGGGTTGCCTCCCACAAAGCGCTTGGTTTAACGTCGTCAGCCCGACATACCATTTGTTTAGTTGGGTTCACTTAACATTAAAACTTGTTTAAATTGAGGTATGCGCCCTTCATAATAATGTTTCAAATGATGCCCATTAACTTTAACAATCTTTTCAATGTTAAGATCGNAAAGATTTTTACATGAAGAGCTTTAAAAATGAAGGGTAAAAGAAAACATTAAATACATAAAAAAAAATTTATGCCTGTTGGAGATTCTAATTTTTGAACATAAATTTTAAAAAAACTAAAGGTGCTAAAATGAAAACTACATGGCTAAAAACATTAAATTGCTCATAATACATTTAAAATTTGCTGAGAAAGAGCTAATCACAAAATAGAGCAAAGTGTTGAAAATAACAACATAACTAAACAAAGTTCTAAAAATGAAAACAATCTTCCACATTACAGTTTAACATAACATAACAAATAAAGTCTAAACAACATCACTACACAAACAATACAATCACACAGTACAAACTTAAACAAACAACCAAAAAGATCACTAGTCAATATCATCTTTGTCTTCATCTACATCCAATTTCTGCTACTGAAATGGAGTAAACACAGGGTCAACAGTGAAATAAACTGAATGTTCTCCCCTCAGGTATCTAACTAAAGCATCATCATAAGCAGCATCATACTTAATTTTTTGTTGAATCAAATCATCAGCGTGAGCACTTCTGGCTTCCATATTATGCATCCTATAATCCATCCTCAAAATATCTCCCTGTTGTATCATTATCTGATCCAAAAGTTCTCTATTGCTGGGGTCACTAGAAGTAGGTCCATGAGAGGTAGAAGAAATATCCCTAGAAGTAGAAGGAATATTTCTAGCCTTACTGCCAGATCTCCAGTCAACAAGAGATTCATATGTCCTGATGTTTGCAGGCCCAATAAGTCTCTGAGTCTCAATCTTCTCCTCATTAGGTCTAAAATCAACTCCTGCTTGCTAAAAAAATTGTGTAAATAAGATCAGGGTGTGCCAATCCACTAGAAGTCTCTCCAAGAGAAATAGATCGAGTGTTCATATAAATATTATAACCCACATCTATTTCCATAACTTACTGAATATAGTAGTTCAGGATGGATCCATCTTTGGTCACCTCACTATGATGACTCATCGTAATCATTCTTCTAGAAATAAAATAATGTCAGGCCTTATATACTAAATTTAAACTAGTACGGGGAAAGTTATTTTTAACTCCATTTTTTATTTTCCAAGCCCCTTTTTCAATTGTCTGAAAAGAAATAACTTCATCTAAAGCCTGATTTGTAACAAAAAAAGAATGATACTAGCATCTATACACATCTTCTACAGATTAAAAATCCTTTATTTTCTTTGGAGTAAATTCTACCTTTTATCCACGAACAAATACATAATCATCAGAAGCTTTAGGAAGGTTGGCATAAAATTCCATTATAATCCCAGCTATCTCATCAGCAGTAAAATAGCAGAGGTTTTCCCATTACCGAGCAATAATCAAACGTTCAACTTCTTCTCCTGGATTTTTAAAACTTCGGTCCTAATTACTTTCTTATTTTTTTACAAACTATGAAATCGAACAATTGCTTTGAAACTAACAAAATTTTGTTTGTCATATTCTATTTTCCTTTTGGTCGATCTAGGTGACATAAGAAATCTAGAAAATTTTAAAAATTTTGAATAAATTCTAAAATTCCAAAAATCAAAATGTAAAATATTTTAAACATCAAATCACTATATAAGAGTTCATCGCCAAAGGATTTTCTAAAAAAATTCTCAAAAAAGTTTTCATATTTTTGGATCTATGCAATGTGAGATAAATCCTTGGTAAAAATAAAAAATTATTGGTTTGAAGTGTAGCTCTTACCTACAGAAGATGAAATCCGAAGTCTTTTAGCCTCTAAATCGCCTCAAATCCGACCACAATCAAGTCCTAGCCGCCCAAACCGAAGGTTAAAGATGACTTAAGCGTAAAAATGGTGGTCACAGTAAAAATTGTAAATTTTTAGGGGTTAAAATCTGTCGTCGGGTTGAGGGTGTCGTCGGCGCCGAGTCCAGCTCCGTCAGCACTGAATACCAGAAAATTTCATATTTTGATTTTTTTTAATTTTCAATTTCTTATCGACTTACTAAAAAATTTTTAGTATTTTAAACACAAAATTTTATCTAACAATAATTCACAAAATAAAATATTTTACCAACACAAATTTTCACAAACAATAACAAACTACCTTTTATAAGTAAAAGTACATTTTTTAGAAACACATTTTTTTAATTACACAATCACACATATTAAACAAACTAATTATAAATCATCGTCGAAATCAAGCCACAATACTGAACGTTGTCATAAAACTATACACACAATAAAAGTTCATAATTCTAAAGCAAAAAAAAAAAAACAAACCAAATTAAATCCACACAATTACACTAAATATATATATATAATGTTCTAAAATAGATAGAGAATTTAAAGTCTTCAATTATCACACTTCTTCTTCAGTGCTTTCTCCTCCTCTGATATCTCCCATAAATTGGTAATGAACATATATGTTGTAGAAGGATAGGTACGAGAATTGATCTATCGAATTTTCTTCGATTCACCCATTTTCTTTAAACAACTAAACTAATCCTGCTTCAAAGGTTTCGGTGTGATCAAAAGTTTCTTTCATTCTCCAATTAGGTGATCAAAAAGGTATTTAAGATCTCCTACTGCATTCATAATACTCTGAAGTTCCCTTTCAATTTTCTTCACTTTCTATTCTGAAGCAAGCAAACTTCCAACAGTTGGTGGTATTAATGGAGTTGAAGTATGTGAAGATTGATCTGTGATGGCTTCTAATACTTCATTTCTATTTCCACAAAAATTCTCATCTATAGGATTCATGGGCTCCCAAGGTAATAAAGTATTTTCCCAACTTTCATATGGAACTTGGGCTTGACTACAAATCAAAAAGATGGTAGATGGATGCCCAAGTCCATAAATTGGTCTATTAGTAAGGATACTCATAATAGATTTAAATATAGTAGACCCTATATTAATGGGTTTTTCCATTTGAATGCAGTAATTTAAAATAGCAAATTCTTTAATGACTCTACTAATTTTCATAGTAGGGAGTAATTTTGCAGCAATAGGGAAATGTAATTGCTTTGAAATTGGATTAAGTAATGAAGTGGAGAAACTAACATATCCTTCATCTCGTATCTCCCACATATCACTTTCATGCTTCAGAAGATTATACACGTATTGCAACAAATCCCGTGTAGGAATGAAATTTGTATAATGATAAATTAGAATGTTGTCTACAATATACAATTCATTAATCATTGCAAGAGTAAATGGTACAGCCTTACCTCGTACAAAGACAACACCTTGAGTAATTCCATGTAAGTTTACATAAAACTCTTTCACCATAGGTACGACAACCGTAGACGTAGAAACACAAAACTCCCCAACACCTTTGCATAATGATTTTATCAATCAAAATAGTAGGATTAATCACTCCATTATTAACAAATCCTCTTTCCTTGATCAATCTCCTATTCGTAATAGCTTTATGGTATAATCGCTGCGCGTCAAAACTAATAAACTTTCTTTTGTTGGAAACTCCGTACCACAAAGTATTTCTGGAATTGGAAGCCATGAAATCCAAAAATAGGAAGTTACTAGGCATCCAAGGATGTTTCTAGGCCTTTTTAAACTCGTCTCGGCAGTTATTATGAAGTAAAATTACACCAAAACCCGCCAAAAGTCATCTAAAACTGTCCAACAGCACTCGGCGCATCTTTTTTATTCAATTCAATTCCAAATTTTCCTCCAATACCAATATTTGACTTAATTTCTAATAAATGCAATTGTATAGGATTATTATCTACTAATATATAAGACACTTAACAAACTAAATATTAATATGTAGTAGGATAAGTATGGGTCACCTCTCGCAATGCGCTTGGTTTAACGTCGACAGCCCGACATACCATTTGTTTTGTTGGGTTAACTTAACATTAAAAATTCTTTAAATTGAAGTATGTGCCCTTCATAAAAATGTTTCAAACGATGCTCATTAACTTTAAATATCTTTCCAGTGTTAGGATCTTTAATAACAACAATTCCATAAAGATAGAGTTTAATCACTTTAAAAGGTCATAACCATCTGGATTTTAGTTTTCCTCGAAATAATCTCAATCTTCCATTATATAGTAGAACTTCTTGTCTATGTTCAAATTTCATCTTAACAATCTTTCAATCATGACATATTTTCATTTTCTCTTTATAGATTTTTGCATTATCATATGCTTAATTTCTAATCTCCTCAAGTTCATTAAGTTACAAAAACCTTTTCTAACCAGCATCATTTAAAATAAAATTAAATTCTTTAATAGCCCAAAATGCTTTATGTTCCAATTTTATTGGTAAATGACATGTTTTTCCAAAAATCAATCTATATGGGGACATTCCTGTAGGAGTTTTATAAGCAGTTCTGTATGCCCATAATGTAGTATCTAGTCTAACAAAACAATCTAATTTATAAGGATTTACAACTTTTTCTAAAATGCATTTAATTTCATGATTCGATATTTTTGCTAGAACACTAGTTTGAAGATGATAATCAGTAGAGAATCTATGCATTATATCATATTTCTTGATTAATTTTTTGAATCTCTTTTTCCTTAAATGAGATCCTCCATCAGTAATGATTACTCTCGGGATTCCATATCTTGTAAAAATATTTTTTAAAAAAATTTAAAAACACTCCGAGCGTCACATCTAGGCGCAACAATAACTTCAATCCACTTAGACATATAATCAACAACAAGTAATATATAAAAAATTTCCAAATGAAGGCATAAATGGTCTTATAAAGTCTAATCTCCATCAAAAATTTCAACTTCTAATGTGTAATTTAGAGGCATTTCGTCTAGTCTGCAAATATTTCCTACTCGTTGGCATCTATCGCATGTTTTAATATACTCATTAACATATCTAGAATAGTAAGGCCAATAAAATCCAGCTTGCAAAATTTTATATGCAGTTCTATTTATTCCAAAATGTCCTCAAAATTCAGAATTATGGCATCTTTCAATTATCTGTTGAGTTTCTTCATAAGGCACACATCTTCTAATAATTAAATCTTTATATTGTTTATGTAAATATGGGTCATCCCAAAAATAGTCTTTGAATCATAGATATATTTCTTTAATTATGGATTCTTGATATCATGTGGTAGAATGTCACTTTAAATCTAGTTTACTATATCAGTATACCACAGTACATCCATTTCATCAATACTATATATATGTTCATCAGGAAAATATTCTAAAATTTCATTTGCAAAATTAGTTAATATTTCTATTTCTATTCTAGACAAATGATCAACTATTTAATTATCATTTCCCTTTCTATCTACTACGGTAAAATCAAACTCTTGCAATAGCCATCTAATTAATCTTGGTTTAACATCATTCTTTTGCATCAAGTATTTAATAACAGAACGATCTGTATGCACTATACATTTAGTTCCAATTAAATAAGATCTAAATTTATCAAAGGTATAAACAATAGCTAATAACTCTCTTTCAGTAATAGTATAATTAATTTGAGAATTATTTAGAGTTTTGCTAGCATAATATATAACTTTAAGAACTTTGTCATGCCTTTGTCCTAATACAACCCCAATAACATAATCACTAGCATCACACATTATTTCAAATGGTTTCTTCTAGTCAGGTGGTACTATTATAGGTGCAGAGATTAATTTTTTTTTTAATAATTCAAATGTTGTTATGCATTCCTCATTAAAATCAAATTTCGTATTTTTTTCTAAAGTTGGCATAGGGGTTTAGTTATTTTTGAAAAATATTTTATGTAGTGCCTGTAAAAACCAGCATGTCCTAGAAAACTTCTCACCCCTTTAACATTCTTAGGAGGTAGTAATTTTTCTATAACTTGGATTTTTGCAGGTTCTACCTCCATGTTTTTTTCAGAAATTTTATGCCCAAGAACAATACCTCCTACAACCATAAATTGGCATTTTTGCTAATTTAAGACTAAGTTTATTTTTTCACATATCTCGAGAAAATTTTCTAAATTATTATAAAATAACTCAAACAAAGTTCCAAATATAAAAAAATCATCCATAAACACTTCCATTCCATGCTCTATAAAATTGCTAAAAATTAACATCATGCATCTTTAAAATGTTGCAGGTGCATTGCATAGTTCAAAAGGCATTCTAAGAAAAGAAAATGTTCCATATGGGCTTGTAAACGTTGTTTTCTCTTGATCCTCAGGAGAAATTGGAATTTGGTGATATCTGTTATATCCATCTAAAAAGCAATAGTATTTGTTCCCAGCCAATCTATCCAACCTTTGATCTAGGAAGGGCAAAGGAAAGTGATCTTCTATCGTGGTCATATTTAGCTTTCTATAGTCAATACAAATTTGCCAAGCATTTACTTGTCTTATTGGTATTAATTTATTTTTCTCATTTTCTTCAGCAGTCACTCCTTTCTTCGGAACACAGTGAATTGGGCTTACCCCTCAACCACTATAAAAAATAGGATATATAATTCCAGTATCTAACCACTTTAAAATCTCTTTTTTAACAACTTCTTTCATTATTAGGTTTAATCTTCTCTAAGGATCCGCTTTAGGTTCACACTGTTCATCTAATAAAATTCTGTGCAAACAAATTGAAGGACTAATTTCTTTAATATCTGATAAAGTCCTTCCAAAAGCCTTTTTATACTTTTTCAACATCTCTATCAACTTTTGTTCCTGAATTTTAGTTAACTCAAAAGATATAATAACAGTCAATGTAGACGACTCTCCTAAAAATACATATTTTAAATGGGTAGGTAATATCCTTAATTCAAGTTCAGGTGGTTTAATACTTGAAGGAATAAGATTTTTACTGTCATTTCCAGCAATTCTAATGCTTCAAATTTGCCCTGAATATAATCTAAATCTTCTTCTTTTACTTCATTTTCGGTATCAAAAATATCTCCTTACTTTAATTTATGTTCGAATTCATTCTTAAACTGCTCATTACTCACATAATCAGCTACATCCATCCTAAAACATTCACTATCTTTTTCTATTGCAGGATAATTCATACCTTTGTTATATTAAATTTCACTTCTTGACCATTAACTATCATCATTAATTCTCATTTTTACACATCTATTATAGCTCTCCGTCTTGAGAGAAACATGCTCCCTAAAATAGTGGGAATCTCTTTATCTTCCTCTATATCCAATACAATAAAGTCTACAGGGAAAATAAATTTATCCATTTTTACTAGCACATCTTCTATAAGTCCTTTTGGATAAGTTATTAATCGATCAGATAACTGAAGAGTTACACTAGTAGGGGAAATTTATACTAAATATAAACGCTTAAAATTTGATAAAAGCATAAGATTGATACTCGCTCCTAAATCACATAAAGCTTTTCCGTAAAACTTTTCTCAAATTGCACAGGTTATAGTAAAACTACCAGGATCTTTTAATTTTTTCAAGATGCTTTTTCAGAATAATAACACTACACTCTTCACTAAGTGCAATAGTCTCATGATCTGTAAACTTCCTTTTCTTGTTTAATACATCCTTCATAAATTAAGACTAACTTGACATTTGTTCCAACGCTTCAACAAAAGAAATATTATCATTAATTTCTTAATGATTTCAAAAAATTTTGTAAATTTTTTATCTTTATTCAAATATTTATCATTAACTTCTTAAGGATTTCAAAAAAATTTATAAATTGTTTATCTTTATTCTTCTGTTTCAGTCTTTGAGGAAATGGAGGTAATGGTTTTTCTACAGGGCTCTGTGTTTGTTCATTTTTCTTGTTGATCATTTTCCACTTCTTCCTTTTCTTCATCAAATTCAGTTTCTCTTTAGATACTTGTTTCAACTTCTTTTCCACTTCGTAATTGAATAGCTTTAATTTTCTCTTTATTTTGATCTTTTGGATTAACTTCAACAGTACTTGGAAGAATTCCAGAAGGTATATTACTAAGTGCAGTAGCAATCTGTCCTAATTGATTTTCAATATTTCTAATAATAGCCCCTTGATTCTGTATTTGATTTCCAATTTTCAACATTACTTCTTCCATCGTCAACTTCTTTTCCTTAACTTGTGGGTTAGGGTTGGAGTTAAATCCCAGAAGATAATAAGGTCAAAAATTTTGATTTCCTTGATTTTTTAAATTTTCAGATGGATTCACCGAATTATTATAATTATTCCAACTACAATTAGGGTGATTTTTCTAACCAAGGTTAAAAAATGGATTGTTATTTTGATTATTTATAGCATTTAAAGTTTCATAAGATGATTGAGTATCAATAATATGTCATACTGAATTCTCCTCTAATACTGGGTGTGCTTGAGAATAATTCATTCCCATTTGATCAATCTTTTTTAAAATAGCAGCAATTTGAAATGTGATACACCTAAAATATTTAGTATTTTTAGACACATTTTTATACTTATTTTTGAGATATTGCACTTTAATGAAAGCTATTTTTGTGTTTTTCTTGCAGATATTAGTAAAAAATGGAAAAATGCTTAAAGGAGTGAAAAAAGATCAAATTTTGAGCAAAAAGGTGAAAAATTATGCAAAAGAGTTTTGGCGCCTAAGCGCCAAATCTGGCGTTTAAGCGCCGGTTAAACAGAGAAGGCCGAGCCTAAGCACCGAGACCGCAGTCTTAAGCGTCAGTGGCAGTTACTAGACGAATAAAATTGGTTTTCACAAATTTCAAAGAGGTTCTTGAGGAACCCATTTGCTTAATAGGTGGTTGTAACGTCCATAGACAAAAATTGTGAAAGGATGCGTCTCTTGGAAAATACATCAAATCAAGACACATTTTGAAGAGATCCCAAGGCACCTCTTGGGCAAATACATCGAATCAAGACACATTTTGAAGAGATCCCAAGGTAGGATGCATCTCTTGGGCAAATACATTGAATCAAGACACATTTTGAAGAGATCCCAAGGCACATCTATGCATCTCTTGGGCAAATACATCAAATCAAGACACATTTTGAAGAGATCCCAAGGCACCTCCTAGAAAACTATAAAAGAAAGAAGAGAGGACTTAGAATTTGAGGCGCCCATTGGCTTAATAGGTGGTTGTAACCACCATGAATGAAAATTATCATGAAAGGATGCATCTCTTATTGAATCAAGACACATTTTGAAGAGATCCCAAGGCACCTCTTGGAAAACTATAAAAGAAAGATGAGAGGACTTAGAAAAGAGTNTTGTTATTTTATTTTGAGTGATTGTAAAAGAGAAGAGATTCAAAGGAACTTCAAGAGTGTGGTGGAGGACTTAAGATAAGTTTTTATCTTTTTGTTTTAGACTTTTGGTTTTAATTGAGACTTGTTGTTGTTTGACAATGATTTGTTCTCTTAAACTAAAGTGTGGTTTTATTTTCTCCATGGATTCTGAGTAGTTTTCTTTATCTCTCTTCTTAAAATTATAAGTAATTAAGTTTTGGATGGAAGTTGTGAAGAGTATTGATTTTTAATGTTGGAAGAAGTTGTAATGATGTTTAGTTTTGGATGGAAGTTGTGGAGAGTATTGATCTTTAATGTTCGAAGAAGTTGTGATGATTTAAATCAATGCACTTCATTTACTTCTTGATTTGGCCAATCCAGATGTTAAAATTTGTTGTGAGAACATGATTAAAAGTGTTGGATGAAAGTTATGGAGAGTATTGATCTTTAATGTTAGAAGAAGTTGTGATAATTTAAATCCATGTTTCATTTACTTCTTGATTTGGCCAATCCATATGTTAAAATTTGTTGTGAGAACATGTAAGAATCAGATCATTTACTTCTTGATTTAGCCAATCCAGATGTTAAAATTTGTTGTGAGAACATGTAAGAACTGGGCTAGTATTGCCTCAGTCAATAATTGGAAAGAATTGCATGAAGTTGTATGAATAAGAATGTAGTTCATATGATTGAGTGCAAATAAACAAGAAAATATTCATTGATGGGTGTAGAGTTAGAGGACTTTACAGTGATAGGTTAAAGCCCCCAACTTAGTTTATTGTTTTAGGTTCTGATACAAGAATGTTAGCTCCAAGATGGAGGGAATCAAGGGAACTCTAGAGTGAGAGCTAGTTTCTTCCCTGTCTAGCCGGTCTTCAGAACTATACAAACTTTAAATTAGTCAGTGTTCTTTATGGAATCTCTAGTAAGGGTAAAGAATATTATTTCTCCTATTTGGCACAACACAATTTGGATACTTCCACAATAGAATTCTTATACTTATTACTGATTCATGATAAGAAGAAAGTTATTTTCATATTAAGTACTCTACTTCTACAAAAACTTTTGTTATCTTCTTAAGTTNGAAAATATTGGCAAGTTTTGAATGTTCTTTTCTGGGGAGTTAGTTCGGAGAGATTTTCAGGAACCACTTTTTTTACTTTATCCTTTTTGTTATTTTGTTTTGAGTGATAGTAAAAGAGAAGAGATTCAAAGAATGCTCAAGAGTTTGGTGGAGGACTTGAGATAAGTTTTTATCTTTTTGTTTTATACTACTTTAAGTTTTAATTGAGACTTGTTGTTGGTTTGACAACGATTTATTCTTTTAAACTAAAGTGTTGTTTTATTTTTTCTATGGATTCTCAATGATTTCTTCTTTTAAACTAAAGTGTGGTTTTGCTTCTCCATGGATTCTGAGTAGTTTTCTTTATCTTTCTTCTTAAAATGATAGGTATTTTCTCCATAGATTCTGAGTAGTTTTCTTTATCTTTCTTTTTAAAATGATAAGTAATTGTTTTCTCCATGGATTCTGAGTAGTTTTCTTTATCTTTCTTCTTAAAATGATAAGTAATTAGTTTCTCCATGGATTCTGAGTAGTTTTCTTTATCTTTCTTCTTAAAATGATAAGTAATAAAGTTGTTTTGTTTTCTCCATGGACTTTGAGTAGTTTTCTTTATCTTTCTTCTTAAAATGATAAGTAATTAAGTTTTGTAGATTTTGAGTAGTTTTCTTTATCTTTCTTCTTAAAATGATAAGTAATTAAGTTTAGACTACTTGTTGGATTGACAATGATTTCTACTTTTAAACTAAAGTGTGGTTTTATAGATTTTGAGTAGTTTTCTTTATCTTTCTTCTTAAAATGATAAGTAATTAAGTTTTGGATGAGACTTTAATCAAGACTTGTTGTTGGTTTGACAATAATTTCTTCTTTTAAACTAAAGTGTGATTTTATTTTCTCCATAGATATGAGTAGTTTTCTTTATCTTTCTTCTTAAAATGATAAGTAATTAAGTTTTGGATGGAAGTACTGAGTATTTTTTATCTTTCTTCTTAAAATGATAAGTAATTAAGTTTTGGATGGAAGTTGTGGAGAGTATTGATCATTATTTTTGGAAGAAGTTGTGATGATTTAAATCCATGCTCTTCATTTACTTCTTAATTTTGTCAATCTAGATGTTAAAATTTGTTTCGAGAACATGTAAGAACCGGGCTGATATTGTCTCGGTCAATAATTAGAAAGAATCACATGAGGTTGTATGAATGAGAATGTAGTTCATATGATTGAGTGCAAATAAAAAGGGAAATATTCATTGATGGGTGTAGAGTTAGAGGACTTTAAAGTGACAGGTTAAAGGCCCCAACTTGGTTTATTATTTTATGTTCTGATATGAGAATGTTAGCCCCCAGGTAGAGGGAATCGAGGGAACTCAAGAGTGAGAGCTAGTATCTTCCCTGCCTAGCCGGTCTTTAGAACTATTCAAACATTAAATTAGCCAATATTTTTTATAGCATCTACAGTAAGGGTAAAGAATATTATTGCTCCTATTTGACACAACACAATTTGCACACTTCCACAAAAAAATTCGCATACTTATTACTGATTCTTGATGAGAAGAAAGATATTTTCAAATTAAGTACTTTTCTTTTACAAAAACTTTAGTTATCCTTTTAAGTTGTTACTGTTTCATTAAAATATAAAAAATAATAAAATATTTAAATTTTACATTACTGCAAAAATCATTTTTAGTNAAATAGGAAAATATTCATTAAAGGGTGTAGAGTTAGAGGAATTTAAAGTGACAGGTTAAAGCCCCCAACTTAATTTATTGTTTTAGGTTTTTATACGAGATGTTAGCCCCCAGGAGGAGGGAATCGAGGGAACTCTAGAGTGAGAGATATTCCCTGCCTAGCGATGCTAGCCCCCGGGTGGAGGGAATCGAGGGAACTCTAGAGTGAGAGCTGGTATCTTCCCTGCCTAGGCTCGAGATGTTAGCCCCCAGGTGGAGGGAATTAAGGGAACTCTAGAGTGACAACTCGTATCTTCTCTGCCTAGCCGATCTTCAGAAATAAACTTTAAATTAGCCAATGTTCTTTATAACATCTCTAGTAAGGGTAAAGAATATTATTGCTTCTGTTTGCGACAACACAATTTGCATACTTCTACAACAAAATTTTTATACTTATTACTGATTTATAACAAGAAGAAAGATATTTTCATATTTAGTGTTTTTTCTTCTACAAAAACTCTTGTTATCTTTTTAAATTGTTATTTTTCTATCAAAATATTGAAAATATAAAAGATACATTACTACAAAAATCATCTTTAGTTTAGATAATTATCTTTTTATTAAAAATAGAAAGTTTGCTATTCAATGGTGCATATTACGCATTCTCCNATAGAAAAACTTTCTAAAAAGTGCATATTGCATAATCTTCCTTGTGGGTTCGATATTCAGGTCTTAATCAAACACTCCTATATTACTTGATAACGATAAATATACTTGTGTGATATTCCAATATAAATATATATAAATTAAAAAGTTAAATTCTGATTTTTTCTTCACGATCAAATTTTTTGTTTTGTTGCAAAATAAGGAAATATAAGCTAAAAATACCATCAGAACTATTGTTATACTATGCATAAGCATTAAGTATTCAGGGATCAAGTTTTTAACGTCGTTGCAGGAGAGGAAAACTAAGTAAATTTCTATTTTTAGAAAGGCTTATTTAAACTTTAAATATTGTATCTTATTTTGTATGTTTTATTTTAATTTATCTTATGTTAGTGTATGTGTAGTTCAGATTCTGAAGGACTAGTGTCCTACTATTCTGAAATAGAAAGAACTATTAAAAAAATTAGAAAAACCTAGAATATAAAAATCTTGAAAATTCCAAAAAAATTTACAGAAATGACAAATAAAAATAATCAAAATGCTGAAATTTATCCAGAGTTTAGACCTTTAAGAGATTATGTCAACCCTACTGTAGATGAACTTCATTGTAGTATTCAAAAACCTACTGTAGTGGCTAATTTATTTGAGCTTAAACATGTTATTATCCAAATGGTATCAAATAATCAGTTTGGGCGATCACCAACTGAAGATTCGAATTTATATCTTTCCAATTTTCTAGAATTGTGCGCTACATTTATTTGTGATGGTGTTTCAGATGATGCCATAAGACTTAGGTTATTTCCTTTCTCTCTGAGGGATAAAGCTAAGATGTGGTTGAATTTGTTAGCACCTGTATCTATCAAAACTTGGAGTGATTTAGCACAAAAATTCTTTGCTAAATATTTTCCATCATCAGAACCTACAAAACTTTGAAATGATATTACATCTTTTAGTCAATTTGAAGGGGAATACATTTATAAAGCATGGGAACGATTTAAAGAACCTTTAAGAAAGTGTCTACACTATGCTATACCAGATTGGTTAATAATTCAAACCTTTTATAACAGGTTAATTGGTTCTCTTAGATTTATTATCGATGTCGCAGCTAGAAGTTCATTGATTTCAAAACCATTTCCGGGCGCTTATGCTTTAATTAAAGAAATGACCACCATTAATTTTCAAAGGCCTTCTGAGAGGGTAAATACAAAAAAAATAGCCAATATTCATGAAACTGATGCATTTACTATGTTAGCAAATCAAGTTGCTGCAATTTCAAGTAAGTTAGACCAATTTGGAATTAATTTTTCTCAACCAATTTTCATGATTGAAGAGAATTCATTAGGCCAAACCTAGATTCTCAAGCATCATTAGAAACTTTGAATGCCATAAATAATAAGCAAAATAACCCATATCCAATTAGAAACTTTGAATGCCATAAATAATAAACAAAATAACCCATATTCTAATTATTATAACCCAGTAGAGACTTTGAATGTCATAAATAATAAGCAAAATAACCCATATTCCAATTATTATAACCCAGGTTGGAAGAACAATCCCAACTTTAACTGGAATAACAATTTTGGTGGTAATAATCAGCATTGAGGGAACAACCAAGTAAACCCATTGGGAAACTGAAACAACCAAGGGAATAATAATTATAGATCTACTTATCCTCTAGGTATCAATAGTAACACACAATTTAAGGATAAGAATTTTTCTATAGAAGAAGTGGTGTTATAAATGGGTAATCAATTATAAAGTCAAGGAGCTACAATTAGAAATATTGAGAATCAACTTCGTAAAATTGGAAGTTTATTAAGTAATAGATCCTAAGGAACATTTCCTAGTAAAACTGAATCAAATCCAAAAGACCAGAATAAAGAGCAAGTTAAAACCGTACAACTTAAAAGCATAAGAGAGTTTGAAGGTAGGATTCAAAAAGAGATTGAAGTAGAGACAGAAGAAATTGAAGAATCAAAAGAGGACACTCAGAAAGATTCTGAAAGACCTATTTCTCCGCCAAAGATTGATTTAGAAAAACCACCACCTCCATTTCCTCAGAGACTTCGACAACAGAAGTTGGATAAGCAATTTTAAAAATTTATGGAAATATTTAAGAAGCTTACAATCAATAAGCCATACAATTGTAACTCTTCAAATAACAGATCATTCAATAACCTATTCTAAAGGTATTATAGAAGATGTCCTAATGAAAGTGGATCAATTTATCTTTCCTATTTATTTTATTATGCTAGATATGGAGGAAGATAAAGAGATACCTATCATTTTGGGGAGACCTTTCCTATCCACAGGAAGAGTAATGATAGATGTGTAGAAAAGGGAATTAACAATGCGTGTCAATGATCAAACTATTATTTTTTACATTTCAAAATCAATGAAATACCCTACAAAAGGTAAAGATGATAAATGGTATAGAATGGATGTTACAAGATATATGAGCAAATGCCATTTCAAGACTACTTATAAAGAAAATTTTGAAGAAAAAGATTTGGAACCTGAGCAAGAAGAGGAATTAGATCAATGTGTAAACCTTTTTAAAGAAGATTCAAGTTATGTTCAAGAAAGTTTTGAAATTTTGGACACGATAGAAAAATATAAATCATTTTCTTCATCTTTTAAAAAACCTCCAGAACTTGAGCTGAAATTACTTACTGAACATTTAAAATATACCTTTTAAGGAGATTCCTCTACTTTATCTATTATAATTTCCTCAAAGGAAGAAGAAGAAAAGCTGATGAAAATTTTGAAAAATTTTAAGAAAGCCTTTGGATGGACAATTGCTGATATTAAAAGAGTCAGTCCTTCAATTTGTATGCATATAATAAATCTTGAAGAAAACTGCAAACCCAGGGCTGATCCACAAAGGAGATTAAATTCTATTATGAAAGAGGTTATTAAGAAAGAAATTTTAAAGTTGTTAGATGTTGGAATTATCTACCTTATTTTAGATAGTGCATGGGTTAGTCCAATTCACCGTATTCCTAAGAAAGGAGGAGTAATTGTAACTGTGAATGAGCATAATGAGTTAATACTTACTAGACAAGTTACAAGGTAGCAAATTCGCATTGATTATAGAAAATTAAATCTTGCCACTAGGAAAGAACACTTTTCACTACCCTTTTTAGATCAAATGCTGGATAGACTAGCTGGGCAAAAATACTTTTGTTTTTTTGATGGATATACTGGTTATCTCTAAATACAAATAACTCCTGAGGATCAAGAGAAAACAACATTTACCAGTCTTTATGGTACTTTTGCTTTTCAAAGAATGCCCTTTAGTTTATGTAATGCCTCTACTACATTTCAAAGATGTATGATGGCAATTTTTTTTTATTTAAAAGTATTTATGGATGAATTGTATGAATGAAATTTTTTGTGATTTAATTGAAAAAGGGATTGAAGTCTTTATGGATGACTTTTCAGTGTTTGGAACATCTGTCCTTTGGTTTATGTAATGCCCCTGCTACATTTAAAAGATGTATGATGGCAATTTTTTGTAAATTGTATGAATGAAATTTTTTGTGATTTAATTGAAAAAGGGATTGAAGTATTCATGGATGAACTTTTTTCAGTGTTTGGAACTTCATTTGACTCATGTTTAGAACATTTATCTAAAGTTCTTAAGCACTCTGAAGAAACAGATTTTGTCCTTAACTGGGAAAAATGCCAATTTATGGTAGCAGGAGGAATTGTATTAGGTCATCAAATATCAGAAAATGATATGGAAGAAGACCTTGCTAAAATTCAAGTGATCGCTAATTTACCTCCTCCAACAAATTTCAGGGAAATTAGGAGTTTTTTAGGACATATTGGATTCTCTAGAAAATATATCAAGACTTTTCTAAGATTGCAAAGCCTTTATGCTGTTTACTGGAGAAAGATGCAAATTTTCATTTTGATGAGGAATGCCTAAAAGCTTTTAAATTATTAAAAAAAAATTAATCACTACACCAATTATAGTTTCACCCAATTAGGCAAAACATTTTGAACTTATGTGTGACGCAAGTGATTATGCTATTGGAGCAGTTTTAGGACAAATATATGATAAAATTTTCAAAGTTATTTACTATACTAGTAAAACTCTTAATGAAACTAAAATTAATTATACAACAACTGAAAAATATTTATTAGCAATAATATATGCCTTTAATAAATTTTGATCATATTTGATTGGAACTCATTATATAATGCATGCAGATCATTCTGCTATTAAGTACTTAATGAAAAAGAAGGATACTAAACCGAGACTTATTAGATAGATTCTTCTTTTACAATAATTTGATTTTGAAATAGTAGATCGGAAAGGAACTGAAAATCAAATTGCTAATCATTTGTCCACGCTTGAATTCAAAAAACCACTGTTTTTGAAAAAGAAATTAATGAACATTTTTCTAGATGAAAAATTGTTCACTGTAAATGAGTAGCATGTTCCGTGGTATGCCGACATTGTGAACTATGTTGTTAGTGATTATAAACCCTATGGAATGACATACTAACAAATGAGGAAATTTATTTTTGAAGCTAAGACTTATTTTTAGGATGACCCATATTTATATAAATAAGAAAAGGATCTGATCATTCGAAGATGTGTACTGATAGAAAAAACTTATGAAATTATCTAAAAATGACATAATTCTGATTTTGGGGGACATTCTGGTGTTGATAAAATAAAATACAAAATTCTACAATCTGGATTTTATTGGCCTACAATATTTAAAGATGTTAATGCTTATATAAAAAATTGTGATAGATGTCAAAGAGTAGGCAATATTTCTAGAAGAAATAAGATGCCCCTCAATTATATGCTAGAAGTTGAAATATTTGATGTTTGGGTATTAGATTTCATGTGACCATTTATACCATCTTTCGGAAATTTATATATTTTGTTAGCAGTGGACTATGTATCAAAATGGATAGAAGTTGTTACTTTATCTCGATGTGATGCTCAAAGTGTTACAAAATTTTTGAAAACTAACATATTTTGTAAATTTGGGATGCTGAAAGTTATCATTACTGATGGGGGAAGTCATTTCAAAAATGACATTATGGAAAAGTTATTAAAGCAATATCATATAAATCATAGGATTGCTACTACTTATCTTCCTCAGACAAGTGGTTTAGCTAAATTATCCAATCAGGAAATTAAAAGAATTATGGAAAAATCTATGAATCCAACAAAAATGGATTGGTCAGTCAATCTTGACTATGCTTTATGGGCTTATAGGACTGCATATAGAACTCCTTTAGGAATGTGCCCATATAGGCTAATATTTCGGAAAGCTTGTCACTTACCAGTTGAACTTGAGCATAAAACATATTGTGTTATTAAAGAGTTAAATTATAATTTAAAAGATACTGGTAAGAAAAGATTGTTACAATTAAATTAAGAAATGAATTTATGAGAGTGCTAAGACTTATAAAGAAAAGATGAAAATATGGCATAATCGAAAGATTCTTACTAAAAATTTTTAGCCAGGTCAATAAGTTTTGCTATATAATGCAAGGTTAAGATGATTTTCAGGCAAACTGAAGTCCAGGTGGATGGGCCCATTTGTTGTAATAAAAATTTATCCTTATGGAGCTGTTGATATTAAAGATCCTAATTCTGAGAAAATTTTTAAAGTGAATGGACATAGACTGAAACCTTATTATATAGAGGATCATCATAAATATAATGATGGATTAATGTTGGGTTAATCAGAATGAACATGGGTTACGTCAGGCTGACGATATAAAACCAAGCTTTTTATGGGAGGTAACCCATAGCTATCAGCCTGTTTTGCTTTGATTGTTGTTTTGAGTCTGATTAAGAAATTTGGGGTAGTATTTTTTATTTTATTATGTGCTAGAAATGATTTTTAGACTTTATTTAGTAATCTAGACATGTTAAAATAAGAATTTGGATGTTAAGTTGACTGGTGCAAAAAAATGCACTGACGCTTGAGCGCCAGATCGACAATTTAATCATATGTGCAAATTTCAATTTCTAGAAGGTGCAACTGCAATTTAGTTAGAATAAGCGTGTCATGACAGTTTCTAGTTATGCTTAGAAGTTATGAGGTGGAATTAAGCCTATAAATAGAAGGGGTTTGTGAAGGAATTTCACCCCGGATTATTTTTAGCCCTAAAAGTATAAAAAAAGGAGAGAGATTTAGAGAAAATGTCTTCATGGGAGATGGATTTAAAGAAGAAGGAAGAAGCCATAAGGAAGAAGTTCATTACTCAAAGTGCATAGGAGATGTGTAAAGGTTTCTTAGCCTTTAGTATTGAAGGGATATCTGAGAACATCAATCAGATAGAGAAAACTATATCTTTATAAGAGACTAAGGTGCTTGAATTGCATGCTCATCTAGAACATATTGGGTGGCAACTTAAGATGTAATTCAGCCACAACAGTTATATAGAGGAAGCAAATAAGGCGATGTTCCTTAAGCAGAAGTGGATCGAAGATTATAGTATTAGAGCTCGTCACCACCGTCCGATTTATTAACTCTATAATCTTGGAGAGACTATTGAAAGATAAAAAATTTTTCCTTCTAATGAAGACTGACATTAAGTTAAGTGTTAGGAATTGTGTGTTTGGAGTCATGTTTTTAAGTGTGATTAGTGTTTATGCCTTTTGTTTAGTGTTTATGTCACTTATGTGTTTAATTGTAAAATGTGTGTTAAGTGTTTTGTACTTAGGAAAATTTTCTCATCAAAGACTATTTAGAGAGAGAACTAAGTGTTTAAATGTGTTTGTACTCGTTTGTGAATTAATATAAGTTTGTTTGTGTGAAATTTTGTGTTGTTTTAGCCTTGAATTAAAATTGTTATTAAAGAGAATTTTGAGATATAGGAGAGTTAGAGGAAGTAAAAATAGTAATTTAAGCGCTATGAGACCATTTTGGGGTGGTTTACTTAGGCTAATAGTGCATTTTACTGAAAAATTATAAATTTCAAAAATTATGCACTGGTGCCTAAGCACCACATCTCACGCTTAAGCGCGAGCCAACCCGAAAGGCAGGCGCCTAAGCGCCAGTTACCTGTGCTTAAGCGTCGGTTCAAGAAAATCAGTTTGCGAACGGTTAAAAGTGAATTTTAAGCCCAAAAATACCATTTTTAACACCTCATATCATCTTCCCCAACTCAAAATTGCGATTTTAAGGGCTAGGGCAAGTGGAATTTGAAGATTTCTTGGTGGAATCGAGTGAGATTTTCTAGATCCAAGTTCCTTAACTTAAGAGCTTTACTTCTATGCAGAAATTTTGGATTTTCAACATATATTTTGATCACATTTGGAAAATTTCAAAAATTTACTATTCATGGTGAAAAGTGAAGAAAAATCTATGAAAATTGCTTGAGAAGTTTAGTTAGTCGTTTTGGAAGTTATGTTTAGTTATTTAAGCTTGATTTTTAAAGTTATTTTTTGAATTTATCAAATTTGTAGAGTGACACCAAGAATGAAAAGGAGTAGAGGAAAGAGCCCATTAGATTTGAGCAAGTTTGTCAGTTCGAAAGCTCAAGATTGATATAGTGATGCTTTGCAGTCGTAAGAATTGATTCAGGAGCAATGTTTCAAAAGTATAGATGGAGAAGTAGAAGATCTGATAGTTCGCCGATAGTGGGAACAGTTCTGTTATTTGTCTGCCGTCACAGTGACTTCTGTTGTAAGGGAGTTTTATACAAATCTCCCAGAGGCTGAAGACGATCGAGTTATGGTTAGAGGGAAGTTGATACATTTTACTCCAGAGGTAATCAACTTGTTTTACCATTTACCAGCGGATACTTTATGTTTTTATTCGAATTACAGTCCTAGTGAAACGGAGTTAGACAAGATTATTTCATATTTTACTGTCGGGAGAGGACTTTGGAAGATAACCAATGAGAGGAGAGTAAATTTTCCAACTTCAAAGTTATGTGCCACTACTACAAGTATGGGATTTGCTTCCTTGATATTTTCATTATGAGAACAGGCTGGAGTAAAGTATGATAGTTGGAGGAAGTTTTGTTACCTCTAAAGCCCATTATGAAGGTGAATGTGAAGAATTATTCTGAGCATTCGATTTTTGCCTGGAGAGAAGCATTTTCCAGAAGTTATGGATTAGAGATGTCTGTTGCATCTACCTCTGCTGCATCTTCATCACGACTATCTACTTCTCATGCTTCTACATTTAGAGGTGATACCAAGGCTCAGGATGAGTTATTGCTGAAGATGATGGACAATATCAATTTTAACGCTGATAAGGTACAAAATTTAGAGCCTTTTGTAGATCATACTAATAGATATAATAGAAGGAAGAGTGATTATGAAGAGAAATTCCACTCATCTTTGGAGAGCCAGATTAGAGGTGAACTAGGAGTGCAATTTCCTCAATATCCTCGATATCATGATTATGAACCTATAAAAAAATGGACAGTGGTGATTCTGAGGATGAAGAGTAGAGCTGAGAGATTCAATTTATGGTTGTAATATGATGTGAACTATGTGGTCTGTGCTTGCTACATTTGCATCGGTGTGTTATTTTGGACTAAGATTTATGTTGTGTTTTGAATTTTTATGTTCTATTTTTGTTATGATTGTTGTGTTAGATAGTATTTCGTTTTATTTTTAAATTTTAGGGTAGTAGCTGTTGTTTTGTGTTTTGTACTGTGATTTAGTGAGTTTATAACTTAACTTAATTTTATATCTGTTATAAAGTAGAAAGTCTTGCTAGCTTAGATCTTAAACTTGAAACTCAAAAACTGCCACCTTGTATTTTTCTTTTACCGTGTTAGTCTGTTATTTGTTTTTATACCCACAGTTTAGAAGTCTATTTGAATCTCCACATGTAAAACTAAAATAAAATTTTAGAAAATTTGATCAAAAATTAATTTTACTCCTGTCTTTAGTTTTATACTTGTATAATTAGGATGTTAAAATTCCTGTTAGCATGTTATTTCATTTTTCATTTCCTGCCTATAAAGTTATCTGATATGAGAATGTTAGCCCCTAAGTGGAGGGAATTGAGGGAGCTCTAGAGCAAGAGCTAACATCTTCCCTGCCTAGCTGGTCTTCAGAACTATTCAAACTTTAAATTATCCAATGTTTTTTATAGCATCTCTAGTAAAAGTAAAGAATATTATTGCTCCTATTTGGTAGAACATAATTTGCATACTTCCACAATAGAATTCTTATACTTATTACTGATTCATGATGAGAAGAAAGATATTTTCATATTAGGTACTTTTCTTCTTATCCTTTTAAGTTATTACTGTTTCGTTAAAATATCAAAAATTCAAAAAATATTTAAATTTTAAATTCCTACAAAAACCTTGTTTAGTTTAAGTAATTATCATTTTAAAAATAGAAAAACTTTCTAAAAAGTTCATATTGCATAATCTTTCCTGTAGGTTCAATATTCAGGTCTTAATTAAAAAGTCCTATATTACTTGATAATGATATGTATACTTACGTAATATCCCAATATAAATATATATAAATTAAAAAGTTAAATTCTTATTTTTCTTCAGGACCAAGTTTTTAGTTTTTTTGCAAAATAAGAAAATATAAGTGAAAAATATCATCAGAACTATTGTTATACTATGCATAAGCATTAAGTATACAGGGATCAAGATGCCAAAATAGACATTGCATCAGAATCATGAATACTAGCTACTCTCTTAAAATTTACCCTTTCAGAGGTCCATTAAAAATTATTTGTAGCCATTTCTTCAATTAAAGAATATGCTTCATCAAAAGGTTTTAACAACCCACAGCAGCATTTATAATAGATCTCGGTGATCATACTAATCCATTGTAAAATATTTGATTTATTAACCAATCTGGTAAAGCATGATGTGGACATTTCCTAAGAAGATCTTTAAAAATTTCACAGGCTTCATGTATCTATTCCGCTCAAACAGACAAAAAGATGTAATATCATTTCTAAGCTTAGCGGATTTTTAGGGATCCAGGAGTTACGAATTTAACCAAGCCTTGGTTGTATCACTAAATGAAAAAGGGAAAAGTCTAAGCCTAACATCATCATTAGACACTCCGTCATATTTAAATGTAGCACAAATTTCAAGAAAAATAGCAAGTTGTAAGTTATGATCTTCAGTAGGTGATCCTCCAAAATAATTACTGTGTACCATATGTATAATAGCACGTTTAAGCTCAAATGAATTAGCAATAACATCAGGATTTTGAATAGTCAAGAAGTTCATCTGCTGTCAGATTCACATAATCTTTTAAAGGTCTTTATCAATTTTCATTTATTGGATTATCTAAGTTATTCGCAATTTCTTGTAAATATTTAATTTCTCTTTGTTGTTTTGAAATTTTTCTCATAATACGTTCTAATTCTCAATCGTAAGGTACTAAACCTTCAAATCCATTCTTTTACATAAATAAATAAAACAAGCAAAGTAAAACACTCTAATAAAAATATTTATTTTTAGATTTTTGATTTTTAAATTTTTAATTTTTTTTAATATTAATAATTTTTTAATGGTATATATATTATCTCTAAATTTCTTAATTTATCAAAACTATTTAATTCAACCGTCACCTTCCTAGGCAATGATGCCAAAAACTTGATCCGACTTTTTGTTATGATAGATTGTGTAAATTTTAATTAAATATAATCAATTAATATTTGGATTTTATGCAAGTATACTTATCGTTATCAAGTAATAATGTACTTTCTATTTAAGCCCCAAATATCAATCCTACGGGAAATGTTTAAATTGGAAATTACAAATTTGCTAAGAAATTCACAGGAAGTCAATTGAAATCAGTGTCACTAATTTCAATTGTTGAGATTTAATCAAAATTAAAATTTTAAACTATTATCAGTTAAAATATGTAAAATTTAAAACTTTAATTACTAATTTATTAACTATATTTATGTAACTGAGATTCTTATGTAAAAAAACATCATTCCCACTACAACGAGGCTATGGTAAAATGAGATGAGATAAAAGTTCATAATATGTATTGTGCCAAATAGGAGCAATTTTAATTCTCTACCCTAATACAGTGCATAGAAAATCATTGGCAATCTTAGTGTTTAGTCCCTAAATCCATGGCTAGGCTAGGAGGATACTGGCTCCCACCCCAGAGCTCCCACTTCGCTTCACCTGAAGGCTAGCTCTCGCTTAAGTTTTTAAACACTAAGACTAAATTGAAGATTTTAGTCTGTCAACCTAAAGGTTCTCCAATTCTACAGCCAACAAAGAATATTTCCCTATTTATTTGCACTTAATTCCATAAATGATGTTCTCCTTCATGAAATCAAATGTGATCTTTACCCTGTTGTAGAGATCATACTCCATTTCATTATACCCTGTTTCACATAACATTTTAATAATTCAATTGGCCAGTTTGAAAAGTAAATTAAGTTCGGAGTTGAAAAATCATCATAATTTATTTTACAATTTAATATAGGCACATTTATATTATCTCTTCATTTCAACATATCTCATAGTAGGGAGAAAGATAGAGGGAACTACTCAAACTTCATCAGAAAGAAATAACAAAACATAATTTTCATTTATAAAAGAAAGTTCATACAACACTGATAAACAAACAATACTTATATGTAAACTCCTTCTCAAAGCAAATTCTTTTGTAGATTCTTAGAAATGCAGGAAGAAGATATCTCTCACTTTTCTCCTTCTCCAACACTCTTACAAAAAGTTTCACACTAAATGTCACCACAAAAACTCTAAACTATGAAAGCAAAATCTCTAATTGAATTCAATATGGAAGTGTAATGGAATGATGTGGTGCGAAAAATGAAAGTAGAGGAGTAAAAAATGTAGAGGAGCGCTTTTTCTGATGAATTTCAGCACCAAATAGAGCCCGAAGTTTTTCTTTAAGAGGTGCCTCGAAAAAATCTTCAAAAAATCGTCCAAATACATCAAACCTTTTAGAAACAGGGTATGCACCACCTTTGACGCTGTCGGCGCTGGTCTAGCGCTGTCGGCTTTGAGTAAAAAAATATCCACATTAATTTGTTATGCACAGTTGGCGCTACCCTCAGCGCTGCCGGCGCTGAGCATTCTTCAAAAACATCATTTTGACTCCAAATTTCATCCTTTTTGCTTTATTTTTGCTTTAAACCCTAAAAATCAACAACCTACAAGAAAACATAAAAATACCTTCCATTAAAGTGCAATATCATAAAAAATAGGTATAAAATATGGGTCTAAAAATACATATATTTTTGGTGTATCATCAACTTAGCTAAGCAAATCTCCTGGTTGAGCAAGGCTGCAACCAGAGACTCTCTCACTCTCACGCTCCTTAAGTTCACTTCTGTAATTTACTCTTCTTGAGATATCATTATTGAATCTTCTGGTGTTTCTTCTTTATCGAAAAGATCTAAGTTGATGGCAAGTGATGCACCGTGGTGCTCGAGAATTGCTTCCTCACTCCCGGTGGTGTCATAGCCGGTATCATTGATGTCTTTTTCAGTCTTGTTAGCGAGTTCATCGGAGTCAAGTACAATTTGAGGATGATTGAGGGAATCAAGATTGAGACTAGATTGGCCTTTATCAATTACGTCATCACTAGAAAAAGTTTAGACGTAGCTGAAATTACGATCATTATATTCATAAGACCCCAAAGGGGCAAAAAGATAATCATACAAAGTCAGGCGTTCAAGGATTTTCTTCCTCGAATTCGAGAAAACCAATCTAGTAGAGGCAGCCCCATTCATACCCTCTGTGTTATCAATCTTTATGGTAGTTTTCTTCTTCTTCTTTGTATTTGATGATGACAGATCTTTTGATAGAATCTTCTTCTCAGGCTTGACAGGCTGAAGACTCTGAACAGAAGCTTTCTTTAATGCATTCTGGATTTGGTTTAATAATTTTTTGGATGATTTGCTCCAAACTTCATTCCTTTCATCTTTTTTAGTATGTGCGAGAGAATGCTTCGATGAATCTTGTATTTGATTTATGACCTTCTTGAACTTGCTCCAAGTCGTACTCCATCCATCTTTTCTAGTATATGGATGAATCAGAGAGATTGGTTCAGTAGAAATCATATTTATAGAACCTTTTTCAGGTTCTTTCAAATATTCCTTCGGAATTGTTATATTCCCTTCTTTAAGATTTTTCTTAAGCCAATCCTTACAGATGAAACATTCTTCTATAGTGTGCCCGAGCAACTGGTGGTACGGGTAATAATTTAGTTCATCTTTCTTGTCAACTTCATCGGACTTCTTTGGATCTGGTATTCTGAACTCAGGCTTCTTCATCAGACTTTTGAACATTTTAGACACGGCTTCATCTTTAAAAGAATATACCATTTTTTGTCATTCTGCTAGAGATATTCCTTTATTCCCTGTTCGAGGTGATCCAACTTGAGGCGGTCGCTGGTTGGACTGGCTGCACTGTTTCTGAGCCTGCTGTGATGACGATTGAAGTGGATTTTCTGAATATATCTTTATGTTTATCTCACTTTTGGTTGAGGTTTAGTTTTTCCTCTTTAGTAGCCTAAGGTATAGCCATAGGACTTTCCTATTGACTATTCTTAGAAAACTATACAAGGAACTCTCACCATTAGAAATTCCAATCTCCTCTTTATTCAACTTGAAGTTCCACATATTGGTCTTAACCTCTAGCACCTAGTAGGTGGCTTCATTATGGGGAAAGTCAAGATGAGTCACCCTTAGGACTGCTGGACCTTAGGGTTGACCCTGGATGTTGGTCTAAGGCTATAGCACATGTTTGCACTCAAAATCACTCACTACCCTAAACCTATAACTTCTAGGCTCTGGTCTCTTAATACTTTTGGTAAACTCCTGTAGGTGGTCCCGTAAACCCATTAGCCCTAGGCTAGGGTTTAGCTGAGACCACTACATAGAGGACCCAAAATGGGGTTTCTATTGTTCCATGGCTTATTAATGGTGGTTGGTACTCCAACTCTACTGAGATGCCCAACCTACCCTATTGCCCCCAAATTCCCCACACTACCCAAATACCCTTGGGACCCCAAATTTGGCCAAAATCTTCAAATCTAGCCAAAATACCCAAACTTGTTAAAAAATTATTTCAAACACCTTGGAAACACCCAAATTACCAAAAATCCCAAAATTGGCCCAATTACCAAAATACCCCTCTTGGGTCCAAAATTCAAAAAATTCTAAAAACTCCCAAAAATTCTCAAAACCTCTAAAATATTCCCAATTTCATTTTCCTTAACTATCACATGGCCCAATTTGTCTAATTTGACCATCTTTGATCAAAACTGCCAAATTGCCCTTTAAAGGCCCAAATTTCCCAAATTCAACTCAAATGTCCATTAATTTGATCTCAATTTACCCCAATTTAAATCATAAACTCAAATTCACTTTTGATATGGCCAAACTAGACCAAATCCAAGCTTAATTGGCCTATGATTTGAGCCCAATTTTTGGTATAATTTAAACCCCAAATTTTGGTCACATGACCTAATCTCACCAAATTGAACGCAAAACCTAGTCAATTGGCCCCAGTTAATGTTGAAAAATCTTTTTATTATTCATATACATCAAAATCAACCATCAATTAGCCTTGGTGAATTCTCAAATCCATTTGATTTTGGCCTAAATAAAAAATTCCCAAATTTAGCCCCAAATTGGCTAAGTTACCAACTTTCACCCAATTGGTTGCCTTAACCCCCAAATTGGCATCCAATTCATGTTGAAAACTCTTAATGGGGTACCTATTGACCATTTAAAATAATCAATTTGGAGTTAGCCCAAGGCTAGCTCAACATAGGCCGAAGCCTAGCCCGACATGACCAAATTGATTAAAATTTAAGATTCCCTCAAATTGACCCTTCAATTGAGCCCAAAATCACTGCCTTCCTTCACCAAAGTTGTTCGTTATGATCATCCACACCAAATGCAACATTTATTTGGGTCATTTGACATGGCTAACCTAGCCCAAACATAAACTTTGATCACTTGAACCCACATCGAACCCATGCTCTAAATATGACCCAACCACCCTAAAGCAACCAAATTAACTCCACCTCAGCCATTAGTTGACTTCTAAGACTGAGCTGAAACCCATATAACCACCTAAACTAAGCCATGGACTAAAATTTCTCCAAATTAAGGGATCTTATTCTCAAAAATATACATGCTTAAGATATCATTGCCAAATCAAAACACATTTGCATCAAATTGTTGTGATCGATTCCTCTGAATGCCCTGAGCAACTAGTCACCTCCCCCTGGCCGGTCGGCCACCCTAGTGGCTGAAATATGGCCTAACCAAGAACCACCCCCATTGAGCTTCACCTAAATCAAACCATGGGGCCAACTCAGTCAAATTGAATTGTAGAGCTCCTCTACCGTCCACCTAACCACCACATTACACCCTCTAATTGGCCATGACATCCACCTTTTAGCCATTTTTTATAAAAGGCCACCTTCATGGCCGTTAAACTAAGTGCTAAAAATTTCTTATAGACATCTCCCCAAATTGACCACAAAGCTTCCCTAAGATCCCCTCAGTGCATCCTAACTACTTTCTCTCACCAATTTCCACTCTCAGAGTTCAATTTTGAGCTCGAAACCTTGCCAGAAACCAGGATAGAGCTCATTACACCTCCACACTCCATAAAACTCAAATTAACTCTACCCACACCTTTACAATAGTGAAAGAAGATAAAGCCCCATAAAATCCCCCTTCGATAAAGCCTCTACCATAGCTCTAGACCAACACCCAAATCTGGTCGTGATTGAATTCCTACTTAAGCCTTACACCACAGCACAAGGCTTAATCCTTAGCCTCTTTGAACCCTAACAAACGTGCCAAGTCACTCTGATTGAAGCTTCACTTCTCAGAACAAAGGTATAAAGCTTCTCTCCCTCCCGAGCCTATTTTGATTCTACATTTGATTAGGTTTAATTTAATTGCATGATTACCGTATGGATGTGTTTGTATCACTTAGATAAGTCTATAGGATCAATCCCGAGGTGATTTGGTTGAGATTAGGCTGATATCTTAGTGTTTTTGTACGGACGGTAACGAGATCATTATATCAAGGATGATGACGGGGAACCATTTGATCAAGCGTGTATCAAATGGATGGAGGAAATCAAGCCGGACAGCGCTTCGAAACATAAACCGTAGGCCGAGTCATCAGCTACGTGGATGGCGGTGTCCAACTAGAGCGCGCCACGCATGCCTTCGGAGCTGCCTAGGATCTAGTCAGTACGCGTTGTTGAAATAGATAAATAGGGATTTTTCTTATTTATTTAAATACCCCTAACTTCAAAAATTCATAACTTTGTATCGAAAAATCACATAAATAAAATAAAAATACCCTCTTGCTCAGTGAATAGAGGAGAACAATATGGAAATAATTTTAAGTCAATGTGATGTATATTTTATTTTTAATTAATTAAATATTAATTTGAATGTTTTGTTTATCCATGCATTTACACTTATCACTATAGCTTAAATTTTTGGCATGCTGTAGCCTCTGTCAAGGGGAACATCCTCAGATTTTTCCAAAGTCAGAGGAGGTTCCTGGGCAGAGATCCATATTTTTCAAGTTTTTGCACATTATTTCCTTCAAATAATCATGGAAATTAGCATGTTGATTAGATAATTCCAAGAAAATTTTGGAAGGTCCATCATGACTAAAGAAGCTTTTGAAAATAATTTTATGGGTCAAGTCATTTAAAATATACTTATTTTCATGAACACTAAATCATTAAGATAAATAATTTTGAATAATATGAACATTTAAATGACTTGATTTTTGATCTCCTCTATTATTTATGATCAAAAGAACTCACCATAAAAATTTCAAAATATTTTGAGTATATTTGAGAACTTTAATTGATTTTTAAAGATAAACATCATTTTTGTCATTTAAATGACTTTTAAAAGTCAAAATATAACTCAAACATTTATAAAAACTTATTTTTTGAGTTCTTTGTGATCATGAGCATTTTCTAAAAATAAAATGATATTTAAAATAAAAAATTGATTTCTAGCTTATTTTTAATATTTAAAAAATTAAAAATCCCTAAATGTTATAAAAATAAAAAAAATTCATGGAAATGTTCTAAATTGCTTCCTAATCACTTAGGAACAATTAGAATATAGTTCCTTGTTTTCTAAGAAAATATATTGAATTTTAAAGCTTAAAAATGATTTTTAAAGGCTAAAAATGAGTTTTCATTACAACTAATTCCAATAAATCAAATGAAATTCAAAAAAAATATAAAATCTTTTTCTCTAAGTTCTTTGAGCTTAGGGAGACTTTGCAAAAATACAAAACTTGATTTTCTCCAATTAAAATATTTTATATTTAATAAATACCCCACAAATTAAAATTTTTCTTGAAATTAAAATAAAATTAAAAAAATCATGAAATTTGGTCCAAAGGCTTCTCTAATTTCATTCTACCTCCAATAAAAATTTGGAGGGATTGGGAGTCACCTTGGTCAAGTTAGAAATTTTTCTTTGGAAAATCCTCTTTTTGCTTGAAAATAATTATATAAATTAATTAAATTTTGAAAAATCACATTTTCTCCTCTGATGTCTTAACTGACCCATGAATAAAGTAGGATAAAAATTTCAAAGTCATTTCAATTGAATTTGACAAATTATGAAATGTTAAAGCCTTAGGGGCAAATATGTAATTTTGGAAAATTAGCCTTAATTAACATTTAGGCTTAATTTAAGGAGGGAATTGGGTAAGCTCTATTCTTAATCAATTTATTTGATGTTTGAAACACAAGGGGTTAAGCGGTAGAAACCAACCTCATTTTCTTAATTAAAAAAAGATAAATTAATAAATTTCTAAATTATTAAGATTTGAAAGTATTTTCAAATAAAATGAACCAAGGACTTAGGGGTATGACTTTTAAAGTCAATAATTAGTCAATTTAATACCCCTATTTTGATTTTCAAATAAAATTCCGATCATGAATCATGACCACCTAAAGCTTAACCTTTTAAGACACTCACCTAGGTCTTAAGGGCTTAGTAGTGACTTAGGCTAAATCAAGTTTCATTTAAACAAGGATTTCACTCACCTAGGTCTTAAGGGCTTAGTAGTGACTTAGGCTAAATCAAGTTTCATTTAAATAATATTCAAATCTTGAATTATGACCACCTAAAGCTTAATCTTTTCAAAACTAATTAAGACACTCACCTGAAATCATGAATTATGACCACCTAAAGCTTAATCTTTTCAAAATTAATTAAGACACTCACCTAAAAATCATGAATTATGACCACCTAAAGCTTAATCTTTTCAAACCTAATTAAGACACTCACCTAAGTTAAGGGCTTAGTAGTGACTTAGGCTAAATCAAGTTTCATTTAAATGAGGATTAGAAAAGTAAAAATCATTGAAAATTAAAACATCTTTCAAACCTTACAAGCCCAATTAAGATCAAAATTTGGCTAAGTGTTCCAACAACACTAACTTGCCTCTTTAAGGATCTTCACCCACATAATTCTTAAATTGAATCACAAGTGATAATTACCCTATTCTTAGGGATAATTGACACATCACTGTTCAATGAGCATTAAGGGTATTTACAGGATGAATTATTAAGCAACATAATAAGTTTAAAAGAACTTGGGATTTTACACCAGGCAACGAGAGAGTTGCACGGACCTGCTTCTTTCTCTAGATTTGTTGGGTATCTTGAAGATCTACTAAACTTAATATGTCTTGCTTGACAAAATCATCCTTAATTAAACTCTTAAGGACCCACCAAGATATGACATAGGGTTAGGAAAACTACCAAAAATTTTCTTCCCTGTTTCATATAAACTGTTTTAACATGCATTTTGAGTTTCAGGTGGTGGAACGAGAAGACTCGCCAGGTACGCTTTAACAATTTTCAGCGTTCTCTTTCTTGTACATTTATACTGTGTTTTTCATACTGTGCTTTCATACCTGCAAACTTGCATGCTAAAAAATGATGCCACCCTGCGTGAAAACTAAAACTATCAGGATATCCACAAAACCAAAACCAAAACTAAAATTAAAATCAACTTAGATAAAATTCACCCCCATAACATTCAAAATATAAAACAACTCAAAATTTAACCACAAACATCACACAAAACTACAATTGTAACTAAATTAAGACGTCTCTATCTGATGATTGAGAATCCCTCAGAGGAAGTAACCTACGGTTGCTAACGAGGCTTCCCATGGTCTAAATAAAATTATGGAACTCATTAAATTGAGTTTAGCAAGTTCATTTGGACTAAGTGAATCCAATAGAAAATAGTGGTGTCGGAACAAGGCAACCTTAGGATCCTAACCGGTGTCGCTCTAATCAACTTTAACATGCCCCCATAAACTCTAAAGAACTTCAACCAAAGGGTCATCTGATTTGACATTATAACTTGATAAACTAGAAAACTCAAACTCGTCGGGTAAGGAGCTTTGAGTTAGTATGGTGGGCAGCACGACCATCTTCAATAGCAAAACCTGTCTTCCCCAGCTAAATCGATCTTCCTTCCTTAGACTTAAATATAAAGCCATAGGACTTCAAGGTTGCTTGCTTATGCAACGTAAATCCTCACCTTATCTTTAGATTTTTGTATAACCCTGTTATGCAATATAAGTCCTAACTCGTCTTAGAATTCTGAGGTTGTCGTTTGTCACAACCTAAGTCCTCACATCTTCCAGGCTATTTATGTGACGGTTTCATACGAATGTAACCCCTAACTAATAAAATTGGTATGATGAAACACCTAAATATTTCTCCTCAAAACTGAAGCCCAATATTAGGATAGCTTGGGAAGTCAACGAGGTTCTCCTCTGGTCGATGACATCCCCTAGTTCTTCCTCCTTTGGATTCTACAATAAAATGTTCCAAATTTGAAATAATCCCCTTTCACACCTTCTTTTCTGATCTCATTGAAGAGTCACACCCTTTGAAATTCTTTGAAGATAATATTTCTTGATTTTTATCGAAAGTATTCTTAAGTGATTTCAGTCATTTAAGATGTAATTAACTATAGGGGCTTGCCCTTATAGGAAGCATGTCCGAACCCATCTTAATATAAACCCTATTTAATTTTTTATATTAAATAGGGGAACTTGTTGGCAAATATAAATATTTTACAGACTAACGGATGTCATATATTCCTTAGTTTATTTGATCGAGCCTCATCCTCAAGTCTTGTGTTTATTTCTTCGGGATAGAGACAGGATTTGAGGTACAACACTCTTTCATTTAAACTATTAAAAATATGGGGTCAGTTTGATTTCATATTTTTTTAAAACTTCATATATATGTAAATTAAACGTCCTTCCGAAGTGGGCGACGGGATTTCGATTCTGGTGACCGACAGCTTCTTACGGGCAACTCCTCAACACAAAATATCGCCGACAGCTTCTGGCGACTCCGCTGGGGACAAGCTTTTCTCTCCATAAAAATCAAGAAATATTATTTTCACACATCGATAATGTGTACATGTCCCTCTTATACCAAATTACCCTTCTTCTGTTGGCATACTTTACCCATTTCTGTCTTGGATGGTACAGCTAACTCCTTGGACTTCAGGACTAGCTGTTCAACCATCTTTGAACAGAGGGGTTCATAAAGCCATTAAGGACTCATTAAATTTTCATGTGGGGTCGAACCCCCTAATATGTGTGTCAGTGGACTAGTTCTACCTGGCCATTTTCTGCCACTAAATGGCTCCCGCACTAGGTCCTAAAATACTTCATAATCCCCTTTAAAATTTGATATGCTATTCCACAAATCGTGTTGTGTTGCGCGAACTTTGAAATTTTCTTATATGAATTATGTTTTACACTTATTCTTAAACAAAGATGTTAAAATACCCATGAAATAAGACCCACCCGGTCTACAGATGAACCTCTACTTTCAGTGCTTTCACTAAAAATTACAAGGTTTTGGCTATATAGCTAACTCTAAAACTTTTTGTCTTAAAGCCCGCTGTAATAGCTTACCCAACGCTAACCTTTTCCTGCAACCTACCAACGGACCGTAGCGCTCATAACGTCGCTCCCACCATCAATTTTGGAGCTGAATTTGAAGATCTCAAGGTCATCCTCGGAAAAGCCTCGTTTTTAGTAATGAAGATCGCAACTCCAGAAATGCAGGAGCCGTCTGCAGACTTCAACCTTAAATGCCTTCAAGACTTCATACTTTCAAGAAGTCTAAAACTACTGCCATCGCGACACCCATCAAACCTACTAGCCCCCCTGCTGCTAAGGAGAAAAAAATGATGATTATTGAGGACCCGACTGAGGGATTAATTGTCCCACAACCTTTGTTTGAGATCGGATCAAGTTTGAGGACTGTACCGCTGACCCAAACTCAAAGAAAGAACCACAACAGAAGAGTTTGGAGGGCCATTAAAGCCCAGGCTCCCAAGGAGACATCCGTTAAGGAGGAACCTCATCAAGTTGAAGAAGTGTTACCAGAAATTTATCCACTCCTGCAAGGAAGTAGATTCCGTCCACTGACGGATACCAAGTAGTATGAGAGTATCTGAAGGATTGATGTCGCATTACCGTCACTTCATGGACACGGTGGGGAGAGAAAGAAGTTGACTCCTATCACTCGAGTTAGTGCAATTTTCAGAAAGCTTGCTACAAAAGAGGGATGTTTGGTTAGCGAGTTACTTAAACGAGTAGGAGATGCAATTTCTCCTCGCATGAAGAAGGAAATTTTGAAGGGCGTCAAATCTGCCAGACAATCCCACAAAATAGCTGGAGTGCCACCTACTCGCACCCTCGTTTGGTTTCGTTTAGGTAACAAATTTGATACCGCAGTGATTACTACTGATTATACTGCCACCAAGACTGCTGGTCGTCGACCTGCTAAGTCGAGACTAGGTCTGAAAATATTACCCGTCTCCCATTATGGAGATATTTCTACAATCTCAAATGCAAAGACGAGACACTTACCTAGCACTGTAGCCGGTCTACACCATGGAGAGCATACTTTCCCTCGACATTCCAATGTTTCTACTAAGACGCTTCATCCTGAAACGTCATCATCGAAAAAGAAAAAGGTGTGGGTACTAAGGTCGCTGCACTGATATAGTCCAGTGAGCCTGCAGGATAGAAAATGAAACTAGGATCTGAGATATCTGAAATCGACTCGACAATAACCGGCGAGATGGGGAAACAAATAGAGGATGTCCATCAGGGTCCTCCAAATCTTAAAGCAATCAAGGAATCAATAATTGAAGAGAAAGTTGAAAAACTCAGGATCGAGATTTTCGAGTTAGCTCGAGAGAATGGAGTTTCCGTCGATAGGGACAATGAAAATTTTGATTACAATGACTACTTGTAGGAAGATTTCATGGATGCCCATGTGATCAAAATCAGAGCCACCACATCTGCTCATGAGGCTTAACCTCACACCGAAGAGAACGCCGTAGATGGCTGCGTAGGGCTGTCCACATAAGGGATGAGCAAGTTAGAATACTAGAGAAAAGAATAGAAGAGATGACTACAGCTATGACTGCCATGGCCACCATTCAGGGACAATCATAAGCACCGCAATTGGCTTCTCCAGAGATTAATCAGCCATAAATCATACACATTATAGATGGAAAAAAAGAGGCTACTTCAACAAACAAAGATGAGCAGTCAAAGGATGATTCTCCATCAAGTGCAATGCCAGCAAAAAAGTTCAAGCAAATGGTTGAACATATGCTGGACGCCTTAACCCAATCCAAGGGCGTTACATCAATTTTAAAGAGTAGACCTTACTCGGAGCAGTTCGATGCTGTGCCTGTCCCCAAGGGTTTTGTGGCCCCAAACTTCAAGATATTTGATGAGACTGAAAATCTCAGATAGCATATAACACATTTTAAAGCCAGCTGTGGTAACACTAGAAATAATGAAGCTCTACTCTACTAGCAGTTCGTCAGTAGCTTGTCAGGAATTGCCTTCAACTACTACACTGACTTGCTCAACGGGTCAGTTAAAACATTTTCTGAATTAGAACAGTTATTTGTGAAATGATTTGTTGGGGCACAACACCATGTGTCTATTGGAGAACTCATGATGGAAAAGCAAAAGTCTAGCAAAACTTTAGAAGACTATATTTTGGGTGGAGAAACCTTAGCATGAAATGTGAACCTCAGCTACAGGAACATCAAGCGATTGAGATTTTACTCAAATGGAGAAACCTTAGCATGAAATGTGAACCTCAGCTACAGGAACATCATGCGATTGAAATTATACTCAAGAGCATTCATGGGCCAGTGTCTTTCATGCTTAAGGGACTCTCCATCAAATCCTTTGAGAAGCTACTCAGTAAAGCCATCAGTCTTCAAGAAGACATAAAGCACATGGAGCCACATGAAAAGGCTAAGGTTACCAAAGTGTTCGGGAAGAAATCAGGAGTAATACCGACCATTGACAAAGGAAAGCAGCCAATAAAGATATATGCAAAAGAGCATTGCTATTCTTCATCATAGTACTCTAAAAAACAGAATAGTCAATCCAACTAGCAGCAGCTTCAAGACGGATCACCTCGAATAGGGAAAAAAAGAATATCCTTGTCAGAGCCAAAAAAAAATTATGTATTCTTTGAAGGATGAAGCGATACCTAAAATATTCAGGAGTCTGATGAAGAAGCCAGAATTTAAACTCCCAGAACCAAAGAAGCCCGAAAGGGTGGATAAGAAAAATGAAACAATTTATTGCCCATACCACCGGTTGCTCGGGTACACTATAGAAAAATGCTTCGTCTTTAAAGACTAGCTTGAGAGGAACCATAAAGAAGAAAACATAACAATCCTGAAGGAGTATTTGAGAGAACCTGAAAAAGGTTTCATAAACATGATATCGGCTGAGCCAATCTCCCCAATTGATCCGTATACTGGAACAAATGGATGGAGTACAACTTGGGATGAACTCAAGAGGGTCCTTGATCACATACAAGATTCATCAAAACAAGCTTCAACGAATATCAAAGAAGGATGGAATGAGGTCTGGAGCAGATCATCCAAGAAGATACTGAACAAGATCCAGTCTGCATCAAACAAGCCTCCATTCAGAGTCCGCAACATACCAAGCCCGAGATGAAGGTTTTTTCAGGAGATCTGTCATCGTCAAGAACAAAGAAGAAGAAGAAAAGCATTACTACAAAGATTGATAGCACTGGGGGTAGGATTGAGGCTGCCTCTACTAGATTGGTTGTCTCGGATTCGGGGAAGAAAATCCTCAAAGCCTTGAGTTTGTATGATTATCTTTTTGTCCCTCTAGGATCTTATGAATATAATGATTGTGATTTTGGCTACGTTTTGACTTTTTCTGGTGATAACGTAACTGATTGTGACTGATCTAGCTCGATCTTGATCGCCAAAATGATCCTCAAATCGTACTCGAGTCCAATGAACTCGTTGTCATGTCCAAAGAAGACATCAATGATACCGCTTATGACAACACCGATAACGAGGAGCCAATTCTCGAGCATCACGGTACCTCGTTTTCCATCAACTTAGATCTTTCTGACCAAGATGAAAGGACACCGGAAGATTCAACAATGATATCTCAAGAAGAAGAAATCACAGAAGTTAACTTAAGAAGCAGAAAAGTGTTACCACCAAGAACAACTCCAACAGACAAAGGGAAGCAGATAATGACTCGAGAAGAGATACCCCCAGCTCCACCAGTGGAAGAACCACATGATCAAGATAATATTAGAGGATCATACAAAGTAGACTGCAATGTGCTACCTCATCTTAGGAAGTTGCTGGCCCGACTAAGCATCTACGACGCTCTTATCCTGTCAAAGGAGATGAGAGTCTCTGGTTACATCTTTTCTTGACCCAGAAATTTGCTTAGCTCGGTTGGCCAGCACATCCTCAGATGAAGTTTTCTCATTGAAAGAACAGTAAGGGGTAACCTTCACAGATGAAGACATGCTACTCGGTACCGCAGACCACAACCGCCTACTCTACATCTCAGTCAACATCGGCAAATTTGTGTTGTCCAGAGTATTAGTGGATCCTGGAGCATCTCTTAACTTGATGAGCCTACAAACATTGGCCTATTTTGGACATTGAAGCTCAAGAACTTACGGCCGATAAAATGAAGTTAAGAGGATTCAACCAAAAGGGAGAAAGAGCACTCAGATCAATTATATTATTTATGAAGGTTGGAGAACTTGTGACAACGGCTAAATTTCATATCATTGATTNAGAAAAATACCCTAGAATTTCCCTCCCCAAAGATAGAACTCCTAGGGTTTCAAGTAAAAATCTAACTCTGGTGGTAAGAAGTCTCTCCGAGTTTACACACCTTTTCTAAGTCGTGCCCAAGCTTTGTTTATATAACTCTTGCCAAAAACTTCAAGAAAAATCATGCCAAACTAAGACTTCGGATGACAGTAGTGTAACCACACCGATGGTCGGCATAGTTACGTCGCACCCGGCATAGCTACACCAAGTTCTGTCGTAGCTATGCTGGATCAACAGCGAACTTGGCGTAATTTTGCCAAGTCCGCATAATTACGTTGGTCCCCTAAATTTGGCGACTTTGTATTTTAATTT